>BPTQ01000005.1:173538803-173655732 GCA_019973895.1 Chrysanthemum seticuspe | reverse complement strand
ACACCTGGCAAAACTTAATTACGAAGTACTGGGGATTGAATATTTAATTAACCGATTTTCGTGTAAACGAACTCCTGTTCGTTTATTGTTCACATCCCTATAAACTATTCCAAAATTTTCCATGGTAAAACTCCCCAGCAAAATCAGGAATAAACTAGTGAAAACATAGGCAATAACGAATTATAGCAAGGAAAAGTGAAAAATCCAGAGAACTTCCGTTTTATGACCTTACCGTGAATAAACCTGCTTTTCCGCGCTTATATACTTCTTTTACCGGTTTCAGTTTTAGCTCTGTGAGTGTCAACGACTTTAATCTTCCGCTGCCGCAGTCCACGATTACCGCTGCGGCAGGCTCCTAAAAACGCTACCAAGTCTTGAGTTTTGAGCATAAAAGTTCACTGCTGCAGGTCAACATTTTCTCATCCGGCAGCGATGAGTCTGCCGGATCTACGTTAGGTCTGCTGCAGTCTTCGACTTCTCCTGCCGCAGTGCCTGTATTCCACTACGGCAGCGTTCCAATTGTACCGGTTCTGCTTTGGGATTACCGCCGCTGTGCTGCCGCAGTGATTTGTATTCCACTGCGGCAGCGTTAACATTAGAATATATATCTTAGGCTTAAAAAGTCAGAAACACACCTCTCAGAAACCTCATTTTTGGATTTTGGCTTGGATTCCACAGAACATGTCATAAAATCCCAAAATTTGGGATAGAATGTAGTTCTATTCAGAAATGAAGTAATTAAGTTAATACAGAAACTAATAAACACACATACGAACGTACAAGAGGTACAGGTTATTTGCTTATCCTAAAGCAAATGTGCTTTTAGCCAATTAATTTATAAGTTAGGGGTCATGAAGCATTAATTCAAAACGGTCCACAACACATATAAGCCCCGCAAAAGTCATAACAAGCACGGAAATTACATACTAGCACCTCACATGGGGTGTTTGGATACTCACATCTCTCTCGGGTGTATATATGAAGTATAACAATATAGGAAATGGAAGATAAACACTCATTAACCGGTCCTAGTACATAGATTACCATAGGCTTGAGAATAGATCAAACCTCCATCGCTTTGGCGTAAGCACCTAGGAAAGACTATCAAAGAGGTCTTTAAAGGGTTGTAATGTTAGGCTTACGGTAGGGAAATAAGGGTTTGGTGGGATAGGCTATTTAGTGGTGGTAAGTCAAAAATCTTTATGTTAAATGCATATGAAGAATGGCGTTGCTAAGCCAAGACTCGACACTCTAAACTCTAGATAACGGAAATAAACAAACATAAATTTAAAGGATAGATGTAGGATGGTAGCCCGTATGTTTTTTTTTTTTTTTTTTTTTTTTTTTCATACACTTTTACTCTACCATCCTCTATGATAACATCTAAATACTAGGGATTTATAGGCACATCCCTACACTTGAGTTTTTATTACTCTAACACTAATTTGACCCGAATTGAAAAGATCAAAACACTTGGGGTACATTATTACGCAAACAAAGGGAATTTGAATTTAACGTTCCCTTCCCGTCATTTCATAAACTTTAACTTTTCCCATGAATCCCAATCATCCCAAAACTGTATACAAAGGATATGACTCGACTTAGCAACTTATGCAAGCAACTAGATAATTGAACTAAGGGTTTGGGGTGATAACAAACATTTGCACTAAAAGTGAGTGCATAAGGGGTAGGCTAAGGCGATTTGGGTGTATATTTGGGGGTGGGGTGTAAACAATGCTATTCATTGATATTCCGGAAAAACCGAAATATCACGAGAACCGCGAAAAGGATAGGCTCTGAGGGGTTAAATAGGGGTATCGTGTACTAAAAATGAGTACAACGCAAAGGGTATGGGGGAATTACTCAACCAAAGTGGAAGAAGTAATTATATTACAGGTATCAAACAAGGGTTATCCTAATGCCTCTTATCATTTAGTTATTCCTAACTACACAAGTGTAGCCTCACTTGCGATCTTGGAATGCATCACAAAACAAGTTCTAGAATCTATTATACTACCGGTTCACACTCTAAGCATTAAAGATGAATGCTTTAATTCCTACTAATCTAAGGGCGATCCTCACATTTTGGGTGGAATTTGGGTGGTAAAGGGTTTTTGTGCTAGTCATGCAACTTCCTATCCGTGAGACGCTTTTGTTAAGACTAATGGCCCACTCCTATATGTCATGAAAAATTTTAAATTTGGTGCCAAAATTACCCTAACCGGCATTTTCTCATGGTTTATTACACAAATACAATTGGACGAAGCAAATAATCAAGGATAAGCATAGTTTCAAAGTTCCCGTTTTATTTTCCCTCCCTACACTTAAACTGAACATTGTCCCCAATGTTCCCCGAAAGTATCAAAGTTATGATAGAAGAAGGTAATTAAAAACGAAAGAAACTAATACTCCCCTGATTAGCTCGGTAGGATCCGTGTAAAGTGGTGGTTAAACTCTTTTCCAAGAAGAATTATTGCGTGAAAAGCTCCTTCCAATCTTATGTAACTTCTTCTTGACAAACTAAACCTGCACACTTGAAGAAAACAAACGAAACCTTCGCGTAAAATCGGCGGTAATAATATATATAAGACTCGATTTAAACTAGGATATAATGCTTGTGAAATGGATGTTTACAGAATTTCTGAGAAAATTAAGACCTGGAAAATTCCAAAAATTTATAAGTAGCTCAGAAAACGAGAAAAAGTAATCTGATGTTTTTACTCCTTCCTGACGCCGTCAGGTTGCAATCCTGACGCCGTCAGGTTATCCTGACAAAAACTGGTCTGCGATTTTCTGGAAAAAATTCTGGAAAATTTACATCTTTAGAATCTGGAAAAATTTCTACAAAACATCCATTATGACTCGATACAAGCATTTGACTCGAACAAACAAACATAAATATCTTTTAATTAATTGTTATTCTCATGTTTACGTTTCTTTTGAAAACGTGTGTAATCCTCCCTACACTTATCCCTTATGTAAAATACCTTTATATGCAATTAAGACGAGGTTAAAAACAAAATAAAGCATTTTCACAAATTTAAACATGAGGATAAATAATTAATAAAAGATATATGACACTAACAAGCAAAAAATTAAGCATGGGTTGCCTCCCACGAAGCGCTTTTCTTTATTAAAGAGTCTTGTAGCTAGACTTATAGTCGTGCTCCTACGTTTTCTCATTACCGCCCTCTTGACGGCCTCTAATGGGGGATTCCAGGTTGTAGAAGTGCCCTAAAATGCTCTTCTCTAAGAGTTCATCCTCTCCCCAATCGGTCCTGTATTCCGGTCCTAGGCTCAAGCAATCCTTGTAGAATCCGAAAATCTTAGCCATAACATAATCAACACCTTTCTCCCTATCCTGATCATTTCTATAATAGACTGATAGTTTAAGTTCCTTTTCATCATTAGAGAGTGATGAAAACTTCTCAATCTTAAACGGAATTTGGTAAGCTATGTCATCGGTCTTATTCTTGAATCGCACTACTCCTAATGAGGGGTCATAGGTCATCCCGGTGCTTTCTATGAAAGGTTTTCCTAGAACAACATGGGACAAGCTAGGGTCTATGGCCGTGCTAATATCATCCACGATTATGAAGTCCGTAGGAAACGTGAAACTACCTACATAAACGGGCAATCCCTTAACTCTACCAAGAAAATTACAACTAACATTAGGATCATTGGGGTCTTGCCTAGTTGGAATAGGCTTCTTCAATATCCAATTGTAGTAGGTGCTAGTCATTATGTTGATTGGGGACTTGCGATCAATGTAAGCTTTTGCCACAAAAAGGTGTCCTATGACACATGGTATGTTAAGATTCCAAGGGTTCCCAAACTTAATTCGAGGACTTTTCCTAACATACATGTGACGGAGGTCACGCACTAAGTGAGGGTGGCGAGATAGTTCTTCTTCCGTAGGAAATTTGTTGAAATAGTCAATGTCTACTTCATCTACTTCCTCGGGTATTTCCTCCTCCACAAGTGTATAGTCCTCTTCGTCATTTGTTTCATCAGGTTCAACTAAGGCGATGGTATTGACGAATTGGACATATTTTAGCTTGCTTGGATCCTTAATCTCTATGCCTGAAGGCTCGGGAGTTGAGATAGTACTAACCTTCTTATCACTAGCTATGGCTTTCAAAAGGTTGTCTATTTTCCTATCCATCTCGGCTTGTTGATTATTAAAGCGGTCCGAGAGCTTAGCCATTTGGGTTTCTTGGGATGCAACTAGGTTTTGCAACATCCCTTCGATGTTTTGTTGGTTAGGACCGTTAGGTGGGGGCCATGAGAAATCATTAGAAGTGAATTCTTTGGTTTGTCCCCAATAAAAGTCGGGCTTGTTTTTCCATGCTTCACGGGTTTCATCGAAATTCCTAGGTCCGGGTGTTGTAGGGAATCTTCCTCCCGCTCCATTAATACGCGAGGATGCGTAGTCAACAGAAGCGTGTTCGGGGGATCGGGTGCTAGTGCGCGTGTTATGAGGATCACAAAACGGCTCGCACGAGGAAGAAGCTTTGTTCACATGGTGTGAAGATTTAGGATTTTCGTAGGAACTCATGAGGAATTTAACTTGATCTTCAAGTTCGATCATCCTACGGTCGGGAGGAGGCAAGGAGATTGCCTTGACGGTTTTGGGCAGCTCACGGGGGTCATCCCAACTTTCGTTGTCATAGAGGGCGAGGTCCTCTATTATTTCCCATGATTCTTCTGCGGTGAAATCACTAAGTTTTCCACCGGCCGCTTGGTCAATGGATCGCTTAGTGGGGAAGTTGACATGATCATAAAAGATTTGGACTTGGAGCCAAAGATCAATGCTGTGATGAGGGACTTTATGAAGTAAGTCCTTGAATCGGGTCCATGCTTCGTAGAGAGATTCACCTTGACGTTGTTGGAACATCAAGATGTCATTCCTAAGCTTAGTGGTTCTCCCCGGTGGGAAAAATTGAGCAAGGAAGCGAGAAGTAAGATCATCCCAACTTGAGATGGAGCCGGCGGGAAGTCGTTCAAGCCAATTACTAGCTTGGTCCCGAGTAGTAGCATCAAGGTCGATGGAATTGACGATTTTGAGGAAATCCCTCAGATGCTGATTTGGATCTTCGGAACGAAGTCCATGGAATGCACATCCGTTTTGCACCAACCGGATGGTGTCGGATCGCATGGCCGTAGTTTGGGCTTGGTCGGGAAGCTCAATGGTGTTCCTATAGCCTAGGTGGCTTGGTCTCGAGTATTCACCAAGAGTACGGGCTCTTGGCGGGTCATTTGGTGGTGGGTTGATGAATGGTAGTGGGTTATCACCTTCCATGATGAAAAGTGATGAGGTTACGAACAAAGGTCACGAAGAAGGGGGATAGACTAAGAGAAAGCTAAAAAATGAGAAAAATAAATTTACTTGATAGGAATCAAGCAAAGAAACCTAAACGAGGTGGACTACTAACTAGCTATTCTATTCCCCGGCAGCGGTGCCAAAAACTTGATAACGCTACACGCGTCGTTCGGGGTCAAAGGAACTTCCTTTTCTTCGAGCAAGTTTTATAAGACCCTAGGCAGTGAACCTAATCGTTGTAGTGTAGTAATTAGGGTAAGCCACGGGTATTGATATCGTTCTCTAGGGGAATAGGAATGCTAGTAGGGAGTTACTACGCTAAGGTTAAGGTTGAGGAAGATTATTTTTTATCTTTTTATATTTTATGAAAATGGAAAGGTACGAATCTCGGGTATTGGATTTGGGGGGTTGGTATTCCTACCGATTACTCTACTATTATCTAATTATCTAAACTAAGGTTGTGGGAGTCTATGTCTAATTAATGTGTGCTCGTATGATAGTTTAAAGATGTGTTTACTTAAGTTGTATTACTCCTTAATTATCTCCTATTGATGGTTGAGTGTCACGTCTTATTCCTAGTTGCGTTGTGTGTCTAAAGTTGTAGGGTATGCGTTTCTCCCTAACTCTTTAAACTTACCAAAGGTCTCGTCTACAAACCCACTAGAGATTATAGACTCCTACTCTAAGGCGCTCTTTGGATGGTTTAGCCTACAATCACTCAGGTAATTATACTCTAAGGTTCACAAAGATGAATCAAGCATTAAGTACACAACGAATGACCTATCGCATTACTAGATCATTAATCAACTAAGATAAGAAACAACCAATCAATGTTCAATAATTAAGTTTCATACTTCCTAAGCAAACACACAAATAAATTAGCCGGACATGGAGAACATGCAAGCATACACACAAATAATCAAAGACATAATTGAATTAATGAAGTAAAGACTTATCTTGATGTAAGATAGGGTTTAAAACCCTAAAAAACTGTACAAGACACCTTAGGTTCGGTTTTAGGTTTTTACTCCAAAGACTCTCCACACAAAGACTGAAAAATTCGGATTCTATATATAAGATTACAATTGCGACGGCGTCACCTTATGTTTAGTGACGCCGTCGTGTCGCCGCCATTAGGGTTTCGTCTTGGCCACGTTAACCTTGCGACGGCGTCACCTTATGTCCGTGACGCCGTCCTCTTCAGCTTCTGACGTCGTCTGGATTGAATCTAGGCCGTCTGAGTAGCGACGGCCTACTCTTTCACCACTAGACGCCGTCTCTTGAAAATACGAGTTTTGGGTTCTGGCCCGTCACAATAATTTTGGGACGGCGTCGCCAATAGCACCTGACGCCGTCGCCTTCTAACTTCAGCAACTGTGAGTGCCTCGATTTCGACTTTGGCCATTTTCTTCATATATTCGCGCCTTTTCGTCCAAATAAGTGCCATTCCAGCATTTTGCCTTCACGAGACCTAAAAAGTGAAAAGGAACGATATTAAGCAATAACGGATACAAAAGTGATCAAATAAGGACTTAAACGACCCCTCAAAATGGTACCTTTTAAAACCTTATCACTTACACATAAGGTTTACCCTTACGAGTAAACCTTACACGTAAACTCCATCATACGCTTACGCGTAAGCCCTATGCTAAGGGATCTTTTTCCTACGCGTAACATTTCTTACGCGTAAGTTAAGATTCTACGCATAAGCTTATGCCTACACGTATGGTTTACTGTTTATGCATAAGCTTGCAAGTCCTACGCCTAAGCCTTATTTTAACCAAAATTGTGAATTGTTACGCGTACAAACTTGTAAATAAACAAATCATAACGTCACGAAACCGAAATGTCATTAATAAGCTTAAATGTTTAATAAGTTGTGAAAATAAGTGAAAACTTGGACTTTAAAACTCAAAGTTAATCTACTCACGAAACTTATCACGACGTCTTTGGACTATTGGAATAACAAGTGACATTGGACTCGTAACAATCATTAACATATCACATTCAATAAATAGACAATAAAATCAACTTTTGACTAACGTAATGTCTTTCGATATGTTGGTTCTTTTGGCTAAATATCTTTCAGATCACGATATGGACGTTCAAATGGAAAATGTGGATGCACCAAATGTTCTCACAGTTGAAGACATCTTCCCCAACGGTTACACTATGAAGATTGGAAAGAAATACCTCAGGGTCGATTTTGAAAACTTCACTTGTTCTGAGTCTTCTTGTCAGATTGCAGCGGATATTCTAAAGACTCACCCTTATCAAAACACGCTCACAAATTCTGCTACTGTACCAGAGATCTACATTCACCAATTCTGGCACACCATACAAAAGGTCAAAGGTCAAAGTGCTGTGATGGTAACACTTAACAACAAACAAGTCACCATCACTCCTGCAGATTTGAAGGTTGTTCTTCTTCTTCCAACCATTGAGCCTACTGATTTCTTTGCTACTCCTACGGAAGAGGTCGTTCTCCAATTCATGGTCGACATCGGCTATGATGAAGCTGCTGGGGTTATCACAAAACACTCCTCAGTAGATCTCAAGAATATTCCTCAACCATGGAGAACACTGTACATTATAATTGCTAAATCCGTTTCCGGACGTGACAGTGGCTATGAGCATCCAAAGCTCATGAAACTTCAAATCTTTTGGGGCATGGTCAACATGAAACACATTGAATTTGCAGCTCTGATCTGGGACGACATGATGACTTACCTGAAAAGGCCTGGCTCCAAGATCCCTTATGTCAGATACACAAAATTGTTGATCAAAAGGATTCTTGAAACCAATCCTGATATTCCCCAAAGACTTGACGATCCTAACCATCACTCCGTGTTACTTGAACCCATACTCAACATGGTAAGATTCAAAGAATCAACCACGAAGAAACAGGGTGTAGTGTTGCCAGATCATCTTCTTTCTGATGTTATCAAAGGACTTCAATCGTACAAACGATATCTGGTAGGAGTTGAAGCAGGCAAAGTAGGGTTCATTGATGCAAAGTCTTCTAGTACACCTGTTAGGAAGACCAGGAGAGGCAGTGCAGGAAGTGTTACAAGCACTGAGAGTGCCCTCAAGTATCCAAAGAGGAATCCTTCCCATAAAAGGAAAGTTCCATTAAATGAAGCTATTCCCATTCCTAAACCAGAACCTAAACTAACGGACGAGGACTCGGAAGACACTGAAACGGACGAAGAGGTTATCTACTCTGAAACTCCAATCGATGACACTTTGATAGTAGCCAAACCTCTAAGTCCCAAGTCTGAAAAAGGGAAAACTCCAGTGCTTGAGCACGAAGATGAGAGATCAGAAAAAGAGCCACTGGATGAAGACAGAGACTATAGAAAGAAGCTCAAGAACCTCAGACTTCAACACGTTGCCAAAGAGTTCGAACAACAACAAACTCGTGGCCCCGGAGGGTCAAGTGGTGGTGCACTATCTACACCAGTTTCTGATGCGGTTAATCAACCCGATAAGGGAACTGGTACCACCACCCACGAACAACAACAAAGGCAACTGGAGGATTCTATCACCTATGACTTTGAGGTACCGGAAAAGGAGACAACTAAGAAAATTACTGATAAAGATGTTGATGCTGCTGCTAATGAAAAAGCAAATGAAGAAGCTCTAGCAAAAGCAGCAGAAGAGGCCAGGATTAAGGCTGAAGAAATGGCTAAATCTGAAAAAGAATCCGATATTGATTATGATGATTATCTTCTTGATAGTCCCGCACGCTACAAGGAACAAACTTTTGAGCCACCAAAGGACCCTGAGCCTCCTCATGAATCATCATCGTCAGACTCATCTTCTCACTCATCTCCACCACCATCCAAAGGCACCACAAGATCAGCATCCAGATCGGTAAAGAAACCGACTGACACTTGGTTTTCACATGCCAAGACGAAGATTGTTAAAGCTGTCAGACAAGTAAGGAAGAAGGACGTAGTCAACAAAAAGCTAAATCAACTTGCCGACAGAATCAATCTTCTTCAGAAATTGATTAACCAGTTTTCAGATGAAAGGGAACAGCTTCAACAGCTTTTAAAAGGAGATTTCCAAAGGGAAATGGAAAAGATGGCTAGAGAATATACTCACAAGTTCCTTCTCGACACTGTTCCAGGTGTGACTAGAGAGATGTTCACCAGACAACTCTATCCGAATCTCATGCAGTTGGCCAAGCAAACAATAAGATCAACGCCTTTAACAGTCACAATCAACCCAACTAAGCCTACAGCTTTCTCCGATGCAGAATTGGTTTCCAAGCTTGTACTTCAAATGTCAAAACGATCTGCAACGTTTACCTCTTACGAAGGTAAACTGTTTGACGCATTGCTGGATTACCAACTTAAAACGTCATGCAAAGCGGCAGCTGAAACGGCTAAGCGTCCTAGAGACGATGATGATGCGGATAAAGACAAAGAAACGAAACGCAAGAAGAAGTCTGGTGAATCCTCCTCTATGCCACCACCACCCCAAAGGACTCCAACCGAAAGAAGATCTCCTCCACATTTGACTCCTACAGAGAAACCTCAGGACTCTGAGTTACCACCATCAATAGAGAAAACCGGTGATCATTTCGAATACACTGGTGGTGACGATGAAGAGATCCTAGAGCCCCAACAACAACCCACCTCTCCCGACACAACAAAGAAACCAGAGTCCTCATCAAAGCCAAAGAAGAAGAAGACAAAGACCAATTTTGTCTCATGTCTAGATGACGATACAATCGAAGAATACGACTAGTTTTGTAGACTTGTTGATGCTACTCCCTCATTACCAGAAGGTTAAGAAATGGTAGATGGCCGTACTATGGAGCATGTGAAGCTGATTCAAGAAAAGTTTAGAGTGAAGAAGATGACTAAGGCTGAGCTAAGGCGAATAAAGAATGATGCCTTCCAACTGCCTAAAGACAGCTCAGAAAGTGCAATTGAAGTCGAATACCACCTCGACAACATTGCACGAACCATGTCGAACAATATCGATTAGCTCAATCCCGAAGCTAACATCGACTTCACAAGAAAAGACAAAGCTCCCTACTACACTGATTGGACCAAACCTCTACCAACAATTGGCCAACCGGATCAACCTCAAATTCCATACCGTTACTTCTTCAACAATGACCTCAAGTTTCTTCTACACGATAGCGATGTGACAAGGAAGTATGCTACGTCACTCACATTTCCTTTCCCAGCGGCAAACTACTCTCACAATCCAGCCATCGAGGAAGAAGCCACACATATGTTTGCTGCCAAAGTAGAAAAGTATGACCTTGATGCGATGTATGGGATTCATCATTGGCCTGAACGCCGAAGAATCTTCTACAGAAGCTGTCAGGTTCTTAAGTCTAAAAAGGAAGTGTATGGTGAAAAACGGATCATTGCAACTAAGCATGTTACCCCGTCGTCGAAGTGGGACTACACATTTCTCAAGAACATTGTGGCCAAACGACAAGATGAAGAGGATTATGACTTCTGTGAAGCGGATTTTCCAAGACTATCACTAAATGACATTGAAGATATGTATCTCGTGAAGGTGCAAGGACGAATGCGACATTTCTCCACAACTATCCAACGCGAGTACATCAAGTCATTATTAATCTTCATCAGAAGCATTGTGATCCAAGAACGTGTAGAGGACATTCAGCTTGCTGTCGAATCTTATCAAATACGGGTCAATCTCACAAAACCTCAACTAGACCTTCCCGACATCAACCAACTTCCTCAATATAACCTTATCAAGGAACCATTTGGGGTAGTCTACAGAAGTGAACTACACCACAACTGTTTCATGGCGTGTAAAGAGCTTCACAAGTTTGGGGATCACACGTTGAAGAAAGTTAGGGACGGGCTAGCATACAGATTGAAAGAGATTCATGATGGCATCGGGTCACCGAAGCGATGGAATTCGAGGGAGAGAAGGGATGTTAGGAAGCTCATAACACGAATTGATGAAAGGTTGTTCAGAAGGGATCAAATCAGAACCTTGGAGAGTTTCGTTGGTGGTCGTCCAAGCATATCTCTCACAGGCTATCAACGTCCAGAACGCATTCCCGGAGTTATTGCTGGATTATCTGAATCTCCTGGTACCCCTTGATATGTTTTCTCTTATCTTATAATCTGGATATGTGATTTATATATGACTATGGCTTGTGCACACATAACAGTGTACAACCCGTACTTATAATGAAAGGACCATGTGGTACGCTTCAGTGCCACAATCCTTATACAAGGAGCGAAAGCTTCTTACTTTTGAGTAAAGCTAATCAAAACTTTCATTTTTCAATGTTTTGCTCAAAAGAACAAGTACTTCCCCTTATGATTTTCAAAACCTCAAAAGTTAATATCACTTGTTGAGGGGGAGTATTTGCTTAAAAACTTTGTTCACAAAATTGTTCTTCGTGGTAATCTTCCCGCAAAACTCGAAATGGTCATATTCGATATCAAAATTTCATAAAAAATAACATTTATATGCCATTTTTGAGGGGGATAAAAATTATGTGATAAGAAATATGTTGTGAATTGCTAATGAATCGTTGTGCCAAAAAGACTTAACCAATGAATTGACGAGATCTTAAATGTTAGTAACTCGAAAAGACTTGTCCGGGACGGGTAATAATTTCAAGCTAGTTCGCTAGTGATGTAAACGTGTCTCGAAAGGATTTGTCCGAGTATAATGTACCATTCAAGAAACCCTTGATAGACATGAAATTTGACGGGTTTGACAACCTTTCAAGGTTTGTCCACACCTTCAAGGTAGTTATTAGAGCTAGTTGTCACCTAAAAGCTGACAATGCAACTCTTTAACTATGCAACGTAACCGTGTCTCGCGGGGGATTGTTTATCTTGAGTTGATCAATTCAAAAGTGCGCGCTCTTCTCTCACCGTGCAAATTTCTGTCAAAATACTTAAGCACGTGTGGAGGGGGAGTATTTCTGCAAAATTCTAAACTCTCATAGTGGTATAAAATGCTTTTACTCATAACCACTTTGAGTGGTTTTCAAGATAATGGTTTTATGGCAACATAGGTTAGTCATGGAGTTATAAGGTGACTAAGGTTAGGAATAACAGTCCTATGATCCGCCAGAGCCGAAAGGATCTACCCAAGGCACCACCAATAGTTAGAATTAGAAGTCCTTAGGTATGATTATGAAAAGGAGAAAATGAGAATCGGAGAAAGAAGGAGTTGAAGAATTAAAAAGAAAAGTAAAGAAAAGGGTGAAAAGAAATAGCCCTCCAGATTATTCAACTTAGGGCAGACACCGGGTTCAATTCATATGCAACTGGTTGTCACTTGATGACACCGGTATTGAAGATTAAAGTCGTCATGGACCCAGTGACGCATGCACTAAACCTTCTTAGCCACTCAAGTTTCTCTCAACAGAAGCTTGTTTCATTCTCACAGGGAACCCTACGTAAACTATCGGCTTTCTCTTAGAGATTTCTGGTATTGAAGCAAGGAGACCCTCTCCCTAGTCTCCACTTAGGAAAACTAAAGCGCACTATTGAGTCTAGAGCCACGAGATTCATTAAAAGATCTCTTTGGTACACTTGACATTTCATCACTTGTCGTTCAACAATAAGGACGCAAGTGATACATTATCGAGTCCTACACAGATCTTAGCAATCTGTCGAGAACATTTATGAGAGGTTCACACATGTGATCCTCAGTGAATGAATGGAAACTCCTGCCAGGGTCAACATCAAACAACCCTGACAGCAGGTCACTTCGGTAACTCCTTGTGGGTTACACTTAGTGTGTCTCAAACGGTCTACAGTCATGGGGTGATACTTCGGTGTACCCCAGCGACTCATCTGAATTGTAGGTGTACTTCGGTACATTGCGTTATCTCACTTGTGGGACTCCAGTTCAGGAACAACCTTTGTGAGAATTAGAGTTGTGTTTTCACACTATGCTGTTAACACTCTCGAAGTTCAAACTTGTAAGCGCTGAATTATTTCTAACCCATGTTTTTATGTTTTCTTCTTATGGATGCTTGCGGGTGGAAAAGATCATGCATATTCTCCACATGCTTATACCAACAACAACACTAATTGAAGTTCTCTCAAAAGGCAACACAAAGTCAAAATGATTCTTCATCAAAGTCAAAGAATCTACAAAGTTTAAAGACTAAGAGAACTACATCAGTACTGAAGTCCAAACATCAAAGAGCGTGTGAGCATGTTGGAGAAATACGTGGAGACACTGGAGCAATGAAGCGGACCTGATGCAGATAACCACAACATACTATCACTACCATCACAAAGAACAAAGATCAAAGAACAAAGAAAATGATGACGTCAAAGCTGAAAAACTTCAAAGGAAACAATTTCCCTACACTGGGGAGATTGTTCGAATCAAGGCACTTCTTCTCACAAGAAAGAAGGATGTCAGAAGACGTCAAAGCTACTATTACATCAGCACCTACAACGTTATCACTCAAATCATTAATCACCAACACTTAGGGGGAGATTGTTGGAATCACTCCTAAACTAGATTACAAGTGTTAGTAATTAATATGTAATAGTTAGCTTAATTAGGCCTTTATGTTTGTTATTATGCTAAGGCTTATGTAAAAGGCCCATAAGCCTTGGCCCAAGCCTAATAAGGAAAGGAAGGGACTAGGGGTGTTGCCCTAGCTCCCTCTCCTATAAATAGGATTATAAACCTTCATTTGAAGGTTGGTTGTTCATTTCACATATATCCTAAGCATAAACTTTCTCTATATCGTGTGTGTGTGTGTGTGTGCTTTGTTCAACCGATCACCTCTTATCTTTATTTCTTCATATTGATGCTTGTGTTACATAAATGGGAAACTAACACCATAAGGTCCAAGTAATCAGATGTGATAATGGAACTGAGTTTAAAAATGATGTAATGAATCAATTTTGTGTGGCTAAGGGTATAGAAAGACAGTTTAGTGTTGCTAGGACACCTCAGCAAAATGGTGTAGTTGAGAGGAAAAATAGGACACTAATTGAGGCTGCAAGAACAATGCTATCAGAATCTAAGTTACCAACTACCTTTTGGGCTGAAGCTGTAGGAACTGCATGTTATGTGCAGAATAGAGGCAAGGTAGTGAAGCCTCATAACAAGACCCCCTATGAGCTGTTACATGGTAGGAAGCCTATAATAGATTTCCTAAAACCTTTTGGGTGTCCTGTTACTATCTTGAATACCATAGACCACCTAGGCAAGTTTGAGGAAAAGGCAGATGATGGATACTTTATTGGGTACTCTTTCAATAGTAAGGCTTTTAGAGTATACAATAGGAGGACCAGGATAGTTGAAGAGAGCCTACATGTTAGATTTAATGAAGAGTCTCCTAGTGTTGAGACAAAAGGACTAGAGTGGCTGTTTAATATTGATATGCTAACAAAGTCTATGAATTATGAGCCTATCAATGTAGGTACATCCACTAATGTTGATGCAGGTACACAAAAGAATTCTGGTGCAGGAACAAATTCTAAGGAAGCTGAACCTTCAAAGGAATTCTATTTGACTGAGAAGTGGAAAGTTGGTTCTGTCAAACCCATCATTGAAAAGCAGAGTCCCACGGATGGTGATGATTTGGATTCAGGGAACAAGATTGATCATCATCAAGATAAGGAAGAGTTGTCTCAAGATAACTCAGTGTCGGTAGAAGAAATTGAGAAGTAGAAGAAAGTTGCTGAAAGCACTGCTAAGCGAAATTCTACCACTGCTAGTTCAATTGAATCCCCTGCTGCAAGTTCAGATAGCAGTACTTTCTTTGGAAACGCTACTAGGCCACTAGTTGATTCTGAGGAATATCCACATGATCCTAACATGCCTGATTTAGAAGAAATGGATACTCCCACTGATGATGAGAACATGGATGACTTTTTCAAGGATGCATATGCTACAAATTTAGAGACAGTCATCACAGAAAGTCCAATTCCTACCACCAGGGTTCATAAGAATCATCCCAAAGAGCAAATACTTGGCAATTTGAATACACCAGTTCAAACAAGGAGCAGGACTCAAAACTCTAAAACCTTTCATGAACAAGGTTTCTTTGCAAGGTCGCTTCATAAAAGGAACAGTCATCAAGACTTGCAGAATTGTTTATTTGCTTGCTTTTTGTCACAAAAGGAGCCTAAAAGAGTTGAAGAAGCTTTAGGAGAAGAAGGTTGGATTGAATCAATGCAAGAGGAGCTGTTACAATTCAAATTTCAAGAGGTATCGACATTGGTTGACCTACCTAATGGAAAAAGGGCTATTGGAACTAAATGGGTGTTCAGAAATAAAAGGGATGGAAGGGGTATTGTGGTCAGGAATAAATCAAGGTTGGTTGCTCAAGGATACACACAAACTGAAGGACTGGATTATGCTGAAGTATTTGCCCCTGTTGCCAGAATTGAAGCTATTAGATTGTTTTTGGCATATGCTTCATTCAAAAACTTTGCGGCGTATCAAATGGATGTTAACAGTGCCTTTTTGTATGGTACTATTGAAGAGGAGGTTTATGTTTGTCAACCTCCTGGTTTTGAAGATCCTGATCATCCTGATAAGGTCTATAGGGTGAAAAAGGCTATGTATGGACTGCATCAAGCTCCAAGGGCATGGTATGATTTCCTTTCTACTTATTTGTTGGACAATGGTTTCAAGAGAGGTTTGATTGACAAGACATTGTTCATAAGGAAGCATAAGGATGATATTTTGTTGGTTCAGGTTTGTGTTGATGACATCATCTTTGGCTCAACCAACAAGGAGCTATGCACATATTTTGAGAAAATTATGCATGATAAGTTTCAGATGAGTTCCATGGGTGAACTCACTTTCTTTTTGGGGCTCTAGGTTCAACAAAGGACTGATGGTATCTTCATCAGTCAAGATAAATATGTAGCAGATGTTTTGAAGAATTTTGGATTTTAGGATGTCAAGAGTGTAAGTACACCTATGCAGACGCAGAAACCACTGCTACCTGATGATGGAAGTCCTAGAGTTGATGTGAAGCTGTATAGATCCATGATTGGATCTTTGATGTATCTCACTGCTTCTAGACTAGATATAATGTTCTCAGTATGTGTGTGTGCAAGATTTCAAGTTACACCCAATACATCACACATGAATGCTGTGAAGAGGATCTTTAGATACCTTAAAGGTCATCCTAAATTAGGCCTTTGGTACTCTAAGGATTCAGCTTTTGATTTGGTAGCCTATACAGACAGTGATTATGCTGGGGCTAGTTTGGATAGAAAGTCTACTACTGGAGGGTGTCAGTTTTTGGGAATCAAGCTAATCTCATGGCAGTGTAAGAAGCAGACTATTGTGGCCAATTCCACCACTGAAGCTGAGTATGTGCTTGCTGCAAGTTTCCGTGGTCAAGTGCTTTGGATTCAGAATCAATTGTTGGACTTTGGGTACAATTTCATGCATACTAAGATTTACATTGACAATAACAATACAATATGCATCGTTAAAAATCCAGTTTTGCATTCTAGAACTAAACATATTGAGATAAGGCATCACTTTATTAGAGATTATAATGAGAAAAGGTTAATTCAAATAGTCAAAATTCATACTGACTTAAATGTTGTTGATCTTCTCACTAAAGCTTTTGATGTGGGGAGGTTTCAGTATCTTGTAGTTAGTATAGGTATGATAAATCTCTAAGTCTCAAAATTGTTTGTAAAAGTTTGTAAAAAGTATGTACTGCTATTGGTAGATCTTAGTACCGCTAGTTTAGTTTTTATCCATTGCTTGTTATTTTTGTTCCCACTAAAAATTTTACAGATAAAAACAAATCACAATCAGTAAGTAGCAATGGACATTAAAGGAAACATGAAATATTATTCATTAGATAAACTGCATCCATAGATGCAGTGGTACAACTATTCCTATCCATACTACCATCATCAGAGAACAACACATCAAACCATCAAAAGACAACAAAAGACTACATTTAAAGACTTAGACATGAAGACATCAACCAACACCTACTTCCTTGGACCCTTTCCAAAGTCTACCATCCTCTGCTTTCCCATACCCCTAACCACAGCCCAAACTCTTGAGTTGGGGAGGGCTAACACTTGGGATCTTTTGGGTGGAGCTGAAGAGGATGGAGCTGCAGGAAGTGCTAGAGTTGAAGAAGATGCAAGTGGTGCTGGTGGTGGAATCTCTGCAAGAGGATCTACAATCAATACTCTGAAAGTGCCACCAGTTTCATCATCTGTGTCCTCATAGGCTGACACATAACTGGGCATTGAACTGAGCTCAGAAGTGGATCCTTCCACAATGTCTTCATGTGGTACTTGAAGGGATGAAGGTCCAACTGGAGTAGGATCAGAGGTGTTCCTTGTCACTAGTGTAGTGTTTTTAGGTGGTAAATAGTTGCCCCAACTACCCTCAGAAGAGTCTGATGAGATCTCAATGGGATTGTTTGGAGAGTTGCTCATTTTTAAAGGATGTTATTCTGGTTCCATGTTTCAATCGGATATTCGTTATTTGGCACATTGATGTTTTGAGTTGTTCAATGTGGGTTACACGAGAGAGGGATAGAGTGGTGAATTCAGGTTCGTTGATGTTCGCTTTTATGCTGTAGTTGCTGATTAAAGTTTATCAGTTTATACTGCTATCTACTTTTAGTAATGCTAACATGTTCAAGCTACTCGTATTCGATGGTCACTACTGTTTATTAATTCGTTATAGCTGCTGAGCATGGTAAGTTTGTACTATTCGTTCCGATATTCATACTACTGTGCATCCGGTTAATATTGCTAGTTGTTCATTTGTTCTGCTCATTGGAATTTTTGGTACTGCTAGCTTTGTCCGAGAAGTATTTTTATATTGCTAGTATTATCCGATATATGCTGTTTCTACTGCTAATTTTGATCGATATCGGATAGAACATACTTTTTGATTCTCGGATAAGTTTGAAGTTTGGATGGTTTTTGGTTCTCATATGTTTTGAAGGATGTTGGACGACACACACTGATTGGTTTTTGGTTCTTAAGACCTTTAATATTCCTAGAGCATATTTCTCATGATTAATGCATACAATCGCTTCACAAACCATTCCAAGCAACACATTTACCCAGGAAGCATGATGACATACATTGAACGAATATCTAGGAACCAATTAGTCACTCAGAAACACATACTTATCACAAGAAATCATATAGAGCACAGGAGAAAATACCTAGAATAGAAGCCATAATGCAGAGACAGATTTTTAGACAGATATAGCTATAGATAATTAATTCTCCCCCTCAATCAATGACACAACATAGAATAATCATGAGTAGTCATTGATTGAATTTGAACCATTTACGCACCCAAAATTTCTTAAAGAACATAAGTGTAGAGGAACAATAGTGTTAGGATCCAAATATTATTGTGTTGATGATTCGGGTGGTCTTGGATGATGGAAATACATGATTGCCATAGTTAGAGAGTTAGTAGAGAGAGAGAGGGTGTTCTTGCTAGAGGTTTACACAAATGAAAGGTTAGATTGAATTGAAGCACCACCCCTTCCATGGATGGAAGGGGTATTTATACTTACAGACACAACGACCTCCTATCGGCCTGTGGATCAGGGATACAGTGGGTAAAGACCCGTCCTTCCTCCACGATGTTACACTACGCTAAACTAAACTAATAACTAACAAATAAACTGATAAATAACGTAACTAACGACAAGTCTACGAGTTAACTTATGCTAGATTATATTTGGGGTGACCGACTCTTCACTATGGAATTTTCTAATTCCTAACAATCTCCCCCTAAGGGAGGTCACCCCATGTTTTACATTTCGAATCCTAGCATTCTATTCTTGACTTTGTTCTTGAGCTCGTAGACTTCAATTCTTCAATTCCACAATCTTTGTGCTTTTGTAGTGCAACTTCAAAGTCCGAGTGCTTAGTACTTTCAGTGGAGGCCTTTGAACTGATCCACATCTTTGATGATCTTCGAGCTTTCTTTGAGATCATCAGCCACAGTAAATCTCTCTGGATCATCCATAGTAGTGTTGCCTTCATGTGAAGTTGTGACATTTGGACCGACATGCTCACACTTTTGAATCATGACATCTTTCCATCAGAGTAGCGGAAGCCTTACTGGTTCATGATATTTGCAGCAGCGTAGCAGAAGCATAGTATAAAAATATCAGAACCAGGTTATGTAGATATGCACCAGTCATGATTTCTTCAAATTAAGTGTGGATGCTGTGAGCATGCGGCTTTGGATTGACTTCTCAATTCTGATCAGCTGCAACCGTCCAAATGTACCTGCAAACAACAGTTAGCAATAAAACATATGAAAGTGTCTTTGATCACTTTCGTTGAATTGAGGTACACGGCCCACGGTTCCCCGTTGATCAGTACAAGTACTGCCTGTGATCAGGTAGGATTCCTAAGAATCTCCTTGACAGGGTTTCGCAGCTGTTCTAGCTGTTCTCAAACCGGAACGTCTCAAAGAAGACAACACGGAGTGAGTGAACCAGCGAATTGAGATTCACTGATTGATGAAAAATTGATTTGAAAAACAATCGCGTATTGCTTAGAATAAAGAGTTTTGCAATACGATGAAGGTTTTATGAGAAAGATCAATTTTCAATCAAAACACTTTTTGTATTTGAAAATAGTACACAATCGACGTGCTAGTGAAAAGAAGAGATTCGCACATCGACCGGTTTTTCTAAAAGTATTTTTCAATCAGAGATACTTTTTGAATTTTGAAAACATAAGTACACATTCGACGTGCTAGAGAAAAGAAGATTTGCACATCGAACGGTTTTTCCAAAAGTATTCGTCAATTCCATTCCTGGACCAAGGTTGATTCAAGACTGAATCGCCCCATTGTTTCTATCCAGTTGTCACAAGTTTGATCTTACGAGAAGATCTCACATGTCACCCACCAAGAGCTTGTTTGATGTTGGCTCTAGAAGGATTTCCATCTTCATTGTGAATATTTTCATATCACTCGGATGTTCTGGCAATACCACAACGATAATGCGTAGGACTCTTAATATGTACTTACTTTCCACATTGTGTGAAACAGCAAGTCTTCAATAATTTAGTGTCCTAATGAGATATTGTGGATGATCTCTTGGCTCTAGACTCAATAGTGCTCATTTGGTTCCTGTGCCGGAGACTAGGGAGAGGGTCTCCTTCTTCAATATCAACAATCTCTAAGAGAAAGTCGATAGATAATGTCGGTTCCCCGTGAGAATGAAACAAGCCCTTTTAAGAGGAACTTGAGTAGTTTGGGAAGTTTAGTGCAGTGCGTCACTGGGTCCATGACGTCTTGTCTTCAATATCGGCGTTACCTTAGTAACCACCAGTAGCATATGTATTGAACCCGGTTACTGCCCTAAGGTTGAATTGATGGAGGGCTATTTCTTTTCACCCTTTTCTCATTCATTTCTTTTTCATTCTTCAACCCCTTCAGTGCTTACCGAGACTTCATTACTAGAACCTTGTTGGGTTTATTCCAGTACTAGCTCTGTCTCAGTCCGCACTCTTCCCATTTCTCATTTTTCTCCTTTTTTCAATATACCTAAGGACTCTACACTATCTAGTGGATTGTCCCTGGGAAGATCCCTCCGGTTCTGGCTGGATCGTGGGAACAAATACCTAACCTCACCAACCTTATAACACCATGCATAAAGTAAATTTGGTCGGTCTTTTGGTATTGTTCATTCCTTCTCGAAACCAATTGAAAAATCATTTGGAAAACCAATCAAGGTACTTGTGATACGAGATCAAAGCATTTTGTACCTTAATAGTTTTGATCATTTAGAAAACCTCCCCCTCAACATGTACGTATGATTTAGAAATTGTTTAGCACAAGGAGGCAAGAGGACTTTGAAATATTTTCTTTGATCACAATTTTCATACGAAAAAGCCATTTGATTTTCATGGTAAAATTCTCCCCCTCAATATGTGCATAGGATATTTTAAAACATTTTATCACATAGAGGCAAGAGTTCTTTTGAAGCACATCCACAATCACAAGAGCCATTAAGAAACCATTTGAAAAACTCAATCAAGGTACTTTATAAATCACTTTAAAAAGCTTTCGTACCTCGATAGTTTATTTGCTCCCCCTCAATATGTGATTCAAGATTCGAAAGCGTTTAGCACATATGAGCGAGCAGCGTGCACAATTAAATCAAAACGATCACCTTTTATCAAATTTCATTATTAAATCACAAATTCTCCCCCGATCAAAAATATCAAACCCTTTGAGATTTTGGATCCCAAGTGATTTAATTAGGTTTAGAAAACATGGGAGAAAATGTGGCCTTGTTTAAATACTCATCTGGTTTTTGGATAAATCCTCCTCCTCAACATGTGCATTGTGTATTTGAAATCGTTTGGCACATGGAGGCAGGAGTGCCTTTGAAGGACTAAAACCAATTCTATTTAAAACAGATTTGAGATTTAAAACACGATCTCTACCCCGATCAGAAATATCAAACCATTTGAGATTTGTGATCCCAACTGATTTAAATCTTTTAGAAAAATTTGGGGAAAGATGTGGCAAGATTCAATTTTGAAAGATGACAGATAAGGACCATTTTAAGACATTAAAGATTGTTAGTGTCAGGTATGATAGTTTTTAAGAGATCTTTAAGTAAAATAAAACAATTTCACAATCAAACAAGAACAGAAAAAATTTCATTTTGACAGATCTTTGAGTTTTAAAGAAAATCATACCATGACATAACATTAAATCTTTAGATCACCATTTATTTTGTACAAACGGACTTTTTGTGAAGAAATATCATTTGAAAATATTTAATTTAAAATTACTCTCCCCCTCAATTGATGACCGAAGTCGATAATTGAGTGACTTAAGTTTTGATAAAATGAAGTCCGGTGATTTTCAAAATTTAGTCCAATTAATTTTCAGAACAATATTTTCCCATTTTCAAAACAATTTAATCAAAATTTTCAAAATTGTTTAAAAAATGGTATCCTGCACAAAGATATATTAAGTGGTTGAGAAGCTTCTGTTGTTGCTGTAGGGCTTGGAAGAAAAACCGTCTGCAGATGCAGTGAGACTTCTTCTTACGTTGCATTTTGAATGCCAACTGAGGTCAAATTAAGCTCCGTTTCTTCAATCACTTAGAAGAAAACCATCTGCTGATGCAGTGAGACCTCTTCCGTTGCATTTATGCCAACTCTCCATTGAAGTCCAATTAAGCTCCGTTTCTTCATTTGTCAACCCAAGATATCGTTACCCTTTCCTTGCGGCATCCAATCATGTTCATTTGTGGGATCCGGATCGGGAACATTCTTATATACCAATATACCTGCATATGTTAGTGAACACACATACAAATATATGGTGGTCGACAACACCCAAACAACAATCGACTAATAAAAGTCAGTCCAACATATCAATCAGATCATGTAAGGTATGGGAATAATGTGTTTCTCAAACTCTAATCATCTAAACCTATCAATCATATCCTAGAAACCTAGTCCTTCAACATAGGCAATTATATTTTTTCAGATAAGCACGTAGGATAATTAAGAAAGTCCGTTAGATGATATAAATTTGAAAACATTCTCCCCCTCAATCAATGACTTATTTTCTGAAAAGATTAAAAGCGCTGAAGTCATTGATTGAGTTTTTAATTTCCACAAAAACTCTGAATCTGATAGATTTACAGGCAACTCATTTACCACCATTTTAGAAAACAACAAATATTTTTCTGAAGAATTTATAGACGGAAAAATATTTGAGTAGGAACAGCAGTCCTTCGACATACTTTCCTCAAATAGTTTTAGGATAAGTGCACGAAATATTTGAAAATCATTTAACCGTAGCACTTTCCTTCTTTGAAAAACGGGTTGCTATCAGAAATAATAGCAAGCCATAGTTTTAGCACGGGTTACAGTCTGAAGTAACTGCAAGCCATATTTTGAAGCCCGGGTTCCAGTCTGAAATAACTGTAAGCCACAATTTTTGACATGTTTTGAAAAGAATATTTACACCTCCTGCTCGAACTTCATCTATGGTCCCGTGCCATTATTGAATGACATTTCTAAGACCGTAGATGTTATCGATACCAGAAGACATGTCATGTGAAAACATATTTTCGGTATTTTTTTTGAAATTTTCTGATTTTTTATGGGTTTTTTGAAGGTTTTATATTTTTCTATTTTGTTTTGTTGGTTTTATATTTTTGTATTTTGTTTTTAATAAATATATACAAAGATAGAGAAGATGATATAGTTAAAGAAGATGATGATACGAGTACCGAGATAAGGATATCGAGCAGCACGTCGTAGAAGATAGAAGTCATCAACTCTTAAACATTCACCACCAAAGCTTCCAGGGCTCTTGAATCGAATAAAGAAATTGAACCATCTGAAAGTGAGACTTTGGCAGCTTCCCCCCAAACCGAAAATCCTTTAGCTGAGCAGATTCGAAGCTCTATTTCAAGCTTTCCTTAGCCAGGTGCACAGAGAAGCACACCATTATCATAAATCCTGCTGCTCCTTTTAAGAACGATAATCGAGGATCTCCATTCGGGGTTATATCATCAAGTAGAAGAATAGCAATGTATCATCCCACATTTGAATACCTCTTCTCAAATTCCTTTTCCACTGAAGTCTGAAGCAATCCATTCCGAAAGGTGTCAAGAGACCACTTCCCCCACGTAGTTGAAATGATGCAGTCAGTCTCTTAGATTAGAGCTCACGAACCCGAATACACATACCCGAAGACAAAGAAACTTATACCATCGAAGTAGCAGATTAAGTCCAATAGCCAAAGAATAACCCCGATGTATACTTTTCTCTCCCCCTGAAGAAAGTGTATGAAGCTCAAGAACCCGAAGTACCCGAATGCCCAAAGAGAGAATAACCGATAACATTGAAGAAGCAGGCCGAATCACTGATTATCTCTGCGGGTGACAATCTCTGCGGATGTCAACACCGGAATAAGTGATTATATCTCTGAATCACAGATTAAGCCATCAAGTAAAACAACTGAGCATCCCCAATGTACACAATCTCTCTCCCCTGATGATTGTGATAACATCAAAATCATCACACACTTGTGTACCTCTTTCATCACCAGAAACTAACTCTTCCATCTCTTCCCCCACATAGTTGGAATAAGAACACTAAACGCCTTGATGAGTAAACCTTGAGTTTCTCTGCGGTCATGACATATGTTTTCCCGGGATATCTTCAATCACTTAGAAGAATTAAGTTCATCAAGTTTACTCGCCATGAGTCAAACCTTGAGTTTCTCTGCGGTCATGACATATGTTTTCCCGGGATATCTTCAATTACTTAGAAGTATTAAGTTCATCAAGTTTACTCGCGTTTAGATACGTGTCTCCTTCCCCCTTGCTGGTTTTGATACTTCAGAATCAGCAACATATTTTAAGCCCGTGTACTAGAAATCATTTGAGAAGAACATCATTAGCTCAGATGTATCTGTGAGAATCAACTTGCTGCAGAATGTGAGCAAGTCTAATTGGGGATTAAATCTGACTTTTCACTCTCCCCCAATTAGTGCTCTCCCCTAAACCGACAATCTGTTTGATAAATGCCTAGATTAAGAAGAAGTCTTTAGATCGTTAAATGCAACTCGTCTTTAGTCTTCTAACATGTATCAGAAAATGTAGAACCGACTGAAGACTCGACCTTCTTCAAGATTGTCCAGTTGGGGAATAGAAAGTCAACATCTTCAACTCACCAAAAACAAGAACATCACCAAAAAGCATCCCAATCAACTTACATCTTGCAAATCCCCTTAACTAAAATCCCTCCCAATCAAACAAGAACAGAAAGATGTTCATCAAGGAAATCAGCAATCAGGCCGCAACGAACACACAAAAATGGTAATACCAAGCAAACAATCACATCAAACAAGAACAAAAGGTTGTTCGGAATCATCATGTTGATGTGCACGTGAAGCATTAACCAAAAGCACTTTGTCAATAAACTCATATCAGCTTGTGAAGATGTCAACTACCGGCTCATAGAAGAAACTCCATGTAACGATGACCCGATAAGAAGAAGATCGGTTCTTACATGAGTTTGGAGCCGTTTGGCCATTTATTCTCAGAAATCAATCAACCATGCAGTAATTTCACACTTCTTCTCCCCCTCAAGAATTGCATACGGAGTTGCCATTCTTGATTAAATAAGTGAACATCATCAAAATGTAGTCTATTCACACTTCTCCCCCGCAAAATTAGCACAGGATGTCGCCATCGTCATTATAGTTGAGAAAGTGGAATCAGAAAACAATCAACAGTAGCCCGGTTCACTTGATGACTGAAGCGCATAGAAAAAGTATGAAGCATGTTGATGAGAATGGTCATAATAAGAAGATTTCTCTTCTTCAGAAGATAAAGCGCATTGACACGTACACCTTTCTTTTCTTTAGAGAACGAGGCATGAACTGAAGTGTTCATACGTCATAATCTCTCCCTTTTCAACTCTCTTAGCAAAACATGCAATCATCCCCATTATCATTATGTAGGCTGTTTGTTGTGACAACTGATGGAGAAAACCCAATATGATGAATTTGACTCTGAAGTAAGCTAACCCGAACTCGTGACTTAAACTTGCGCATATGTAACAAAGAGCGGTGCCGAGACTTCATGCTCCATTGAATCTCTAAGTACTCTATACTCTTCATCCAACCATCAAGTATAAGACGTACATCACCTCTTAAAAATCCACAATTGAATGTGACACTGAGCACTACAACGTAACTCCTTTAAGTGATAGTTATTTTGAGGTGATAAGAGCCCAATTCCCCCAAGTGGTAAAAGAAAAGGTAAAAGACACCCAATAATAACTAGATTTCCAAGTCTTCGTTTTTTTTTTTGGTAATAAGTTCGGACAAGGATCATGAAGAATCTTCATCCATCCATCCCCGATACCTTCAGATACTAAGTACACTTGCCCGTGATATTTCACTTCAACCTCAAATAAATAATACTGAATTAACGCCGTTGTCACATCTTCTGAACTGCTCAAATCTAGCCTTCTTTGACATTTAAATGAACTTTGATAATGGTTTTCATCCCGACCATGGTTAAAAGCACGTACCCCCGTAAAATCATGTAAAAACCAAACTGTTATGAAGACAACCCAAGCACATACCCAATTCATGAAGTACACCCTTTTATCCCTTCTTCGAAGCAGAAACCGTAGCACCAGCATCAAGAAAATCCAGAATTACACTTTCTCTTCTCCAAGATGGTTCCATCATTACGGGTTTTTTTACAATTCCATGGTTTAAACCGAGAAATTGATTCTTTCGCGGGATTTTACAAAACCAGGAATAAACCGTAAGATAGCTCCGGAAATGCACTTTACAATTACCAGGATGTTTCCATTGTCACGGGATTTTACAAGTCGATGATTTAAACCGAAAAATAGGTTCTTTCGCGGGATTTTACAAAATCACGACAAAACCATAAACAATGTTAGCTTGAATGTGTTATGACAACTTTGGTTTCAATATCAGTTTTAGGGGAACATGCAACGGTTCCTTATCCAACAACAACAACATCATCAACAATTCTATACCCATATGTAGACAACTTCACAAACCATACTAATTCGAGTAGTATACACTACTTTCCCCTGAGGTTGATCGTAAAATATTAAAGTACACGTTTCTCCCCCGTGATGGTTTCGAACTTTCGGAAGCATCATAACGTGTACAACCATTTGCATGAAAAGTTCTTGTCATAGGCAAACATCTTGAAAATTCATGACTGATAAAGATTCTTGAAAGATTTTGCTTAGACTGTGAAGTATCATTGACATTATGTGACGTCGAATATCTCATGAGAATTGCTGAAATTGAACCTCCATTGATTCATCGGCTAATAGTAATGACTACATATGGAGATAACCCGATACGACTAATATCTCGTAAGTAATACCGTACAAAAACTCCGTAGTCATTTTTGATTATCGCTCAAGCCGTGAATTTGTATCCTCCGTGAAAATTATACCATACCAAAGATACCACTCGTTTACCAATATATATGAAATATTGTACCCAAAATTTTTATAAAATTCGGTTAACAATATTTTCATATCCCATTCATTCAAGCGTTTATATTAACCAGTCACAGCCCAGAAAGACGAGTGATCCAACAACCTTGAATATATCTCAGCCCATAATCAAAGATAAATCCAAAGCCCAAAATCCATATGAGATATACGGCCCAAAGTTAATATTAGAGAGAAAGAAGCCCACGATCCAAGTCAAACAGCAAACCCGATCCATTTGACTCCACATATAACAACTGGTTATAAAATATGTGAAACCCTAATATTTATCACATTACACTAAACCTAATCACACTAAGCAAAATATTCGCCTCCCTTCTCTCCCGATACTCTCACCCAACCAGATCTGAAAAAAAATATTACAGCTTTTCATCTCCATCTTATCAATTAAAAACGAATCTCAATCTCAACCTGTTATTCATTCGATAATAATCAGCCTACTAACATAATCAAAAACCCACCTATATCTATAATTAAAAACACCACGCGTTAGGGCTTCAAATAAGGTGGCTTCAAGATCATCAAATTGGTCTCGGGTAGGTGAATAATTGTGTATTTCGTTTTGTTAGAACCGATTGAAAGAACAAAATAATAACAGACTTGTTATGAATTTTTTCTTTGTATAAATCGGATAGTAACAAGAACCGGTTGGTTTCTATATTGATCAATGAAGATAAAGTTCAATTAAACAAATCTTTTGAAAGATTGAAACTGAACCATTTCTGAGATTGAGTTGACATTAATTTCATTTATAGACTTGTTTGATTGAGAGTTGAGGAGAGATTGTGAGGGTCATGGGTTGAGTCTAGGTCTAGAATTTTGTGATTGGATTTGATATTTCAGCTTCGAGTCTTTTTGATTTCATTAAGTTGAAAAACCATGGACCAATGATGGTTTGTTGACTGAGGTCGATGTATATGGTCTTTGGTATTTGTTGTGGTATATGTTCAGAACTGTTTTGATGTTATGGTTGTGAGGTCATGGTCAAACTCTTCTTCTTCCTTTCTGTTATATTGCATCAGTTAAAAGGTCACAATGACAAGTCGCCACGACTAAGTCGCTAGACCAAGTCGCCACGACTAAGTCGCTAGACCAAGTCGCCACGACTAAGTCGCTAGACCAAGTCGCCACGACTAAGTCGCTAGACCAAGTCGCCACGACTAAGTCGCTAGACCAAGTCGCCACGACTAAGTCGCTAGACTAAGTCGCTACGACTTGTAAAGACAAGTCGCTAGGTAAAATACATTGCATCTGGACAGTTATGTGTCAAGTCGCTTGCAAGACTTTTTATGTTTTCCGATGAGTTTTCCGACCAATATTTTCGTTCAGCTTCAAAAACCCCGAAAAACATCAAAAAGATACATCTTTTTGACTCAGTTTGACCAAGAATAACGACCATGTAAGTTTTGATACAAAAGATGATACAAAGGTACTGCCCATATATTGTTCACATGAAAAAGAAAACAAATATAAGTTTTTGGACATTAGATGACACAAAGACATATATTGTTTACATGAAAAGATCAGAACTTTTGATATTAGACCAAAACCAGACACAAAAACATTTAAACCTGTTATACCAAAATATTGTAAAAGCATTTTTCGAACCAAAAAAAATGAAACCAACACAGTTAACACGAGAATCAAACACCACGAAAAATCATCAAAACACAAAAAACCTTAGCTCTGGTACCAATTGTTAGGATCCAAATATTATTGTGTTGATGATTCGGGTGGTCTTGGATGATGGAAATACATGATTGCCATAGTTAGAGAGTTAGTAGAGAGAGAGAGGGTGTTCTTGCTAGAGGTTTACACAAATGAAAGGTTAGATTGAATTGAAGCACCACCCCTTCCATGGATGGAAGGGGTATTTATACTTACAGACACAACGACCTCCTATCGGCCTGTGGATCATGGATACAGTGGGTAAAGACCCGTCCTTCCTCCACGATGTTACACTACGCTAAACTAAACTAATAACTAACAAATAAACTGATAAATAACGTAACTAACGACAAGTCTACGAGCTAACTTATGCTAGATTATATTTGGGGTGACCGACTCTTCACTATGGAATTTTCTAATTCCTAACAAATAGGCATGTTTTAACATAAGTTTGAACTTCTATTCGAACTTCATCTAAAGACCCGTGTCATTATTGAATGACATTTCTAGGACTGTAGATGTTATCGATACCAGAAGACATGCCTTTGAATCTATTTATGTGATTTAATGGTTTTTCAAATTTTTATGGGCTTTTGTTTTGAAAAAAGAATTTTGACCTAAATTGAAAACAAGAAAATTATTATGAAATAAAAGGATGAATTATATGATTTGAAAAAGAGAAATATTTTAATTGATTTTGATTTTTTTTAATTTTATTTTATAAATCACAGTATTGAGAGTATCAAGATTGGATTTACTCTCAAGTGTTGAGGTACGAGTCCTGAGCTGAGGTGATCAGGAATCATAGTACGTGCTTATCAATTCTGACATGCTGAAGCTCCTAAATGAGGAGGCTTCATATCAGTTGGAAACCAATTCATGATTGAATTGAGCATTGTTCCTGTAAAGGAATGAGGAGTACATGCACTAATAACACATGTAGGTGTACATTTAGGTGGGTTAGTAGCAATAGTATCCATACCTTTGGATGACTCACAGTCAGCCTTTATGTTGCCATTGGTGGCTAGCATTCTGATGGGAATCCATTTGAGTCCAACATTCTTAAAAATTCTACCAGTGGGCATCCATTTAAGGCAAGATCTAGGAGTGTCATTCCATTTGAATCCAACATTCTTAAAAATTCTACCAGTAGGCATCCACTTAAGGCAAGAGCTAGGGGTGTTAGATTCCTTAGTCACAGTAGAAGATGTAACCTTTTTCCTATTCCTAATTTAGGAATCTTTGTTGTTAAATTGTTTCTTAGGAGAGGGGTTAACATTTTGAGACTTCTTTAGTGCACTGGATGATCTTCTTCATCCCTGGTCTTACGAGTTTGAGCCTTAACCTGAGCATTATTTCATTTTATCGGAATGGGATAGTAAAGTGACTGGTTTTGACAAAACTTTGTTCTCATCAACTTGGGAGGCAAGCCTTGATTTTGTGGGTTTAGGTCTTTCTGATAAAAATGCAGTAGGTTGCCTAACAACAGACCGCTCTCTAGTGATATGAGAAACTGGCTTCCCCAAGGTTGATGGTTTTGCAAACTTAGTGTTCACATTTTTCCCAATGGTTTTTCTAAGCTCATTTTTTAAGGCAACTATTACAAAATTCCTATATTGAAGTTGAGCTTTGAGATCATCAATGTTTGCTAACAAAGAGTTTGTTCGATCTATAGACTTAGTTTTATCTTCTTTGGCAGGGACGCATTGTTCTAAGTGAAGCTTTCTCAGAGACTCATTATCCTTTAATAATTTGGCGCCACACAACGCTAATTCATCATTCCTAGTTTTAATGGCATCACTGACCTCTAAATCTAGATTGTTCATAACCAAATTACTTTCCTTATGCATGTCAGAAATGTGTTTTTTCAAATTGCAGATGGTCGAGTCTTTGTCCTGAAGCCGAGTTTTTAACTCGCTGATTTAAAAATTTTCACGAAATTCAGGGAATTCCAGATTTTTGCAGGGTTTTGTAGTTTGAAAACTTTCTTCTTTTCTTTGTATTGCAATTTCCAGTGAAATGCAAGTTTTTTCAAGTATTGAGTATTTTTTTGAAAGTTCATCAAAAAATTTCTTATCAACTACATTATTAGTCATGGTATGCTTTATCTTTGACTCAGCTTCAGTTACAGAACGTTTATCAAGATCCTGTTATGTAATGTCATCAGTTTGCACAGAAGTAATTACAGATGCATCATTAATAACAGTTACCAATGGTTCTGCACCCGATGCTTGTTTATTCACCATTATGCATTCAACATCTACCTTTTATGATACAAGAGTTTCTGAACATCTTGTTGCATCCATTATTGATGTTTCTGTCATTCTGACTTCAGCAATACCCGATGATTCGACTGATACAGTACCTTCAGACTCTGAGTGTGAAGATATCATGTCATCATTAATTGATTCAATCATGTTTAGCCGTTCAGAGTAGCCAACATTTTCATTGTTTTCCACAGCATCATATAATTTAAGTACATTTGAAACCACTGGATCATTAGTGTAGGACATGATATTTTAGGTTAAAAGGATTGTTGGTATGATTGGATTTGGTAGTTGACGTTGATTAATGATTTAATTGTGTTAAAATCAGATGACAAGTCTCAATTTTCCACAAGAATAGCAAACCATTTAACACAAACCGCTTCTGTCAAACCTTTTCTAACAAACTGCTTCTGGCAAGTCGCTTATCACAAACCGCTTCTTTCAAACCTCTTTTGTCAAATCGCTTAAGTGACAAACCGCTTAAGTAACAAATCGCTTAAGTGACAAATCGCTTAAGTAACAAACCGCTTAATTGACAAACCGCTTAAGTGACAAATCGCTTAAGTGACAAATCGCGTAAGTGACAAACCGCTTAACACACAAACATCAGGGGAACACAAGTACGTCCACTACTTTGTCTTGTCTCTTTGTCTCAACACACAAACCGCTTCTGTGACAAACCGCTTCAACAAAATGAGACAAACCGCTTAAAAGTGAGACAAACCGCTTCAACAAACTAGGACAAACCGCTTAAAATTGAGACAAACCGCTTCAATAGAAAATGAATCCAAGGGACAAACCGCTTCCTAGAAACTTTCAAAACTAAACTTTTTCCAATCCAAAACACTAAAACTAAGATGATTGAAACCTTCCAATTCAAAACCTAAACACTTATGATGATTCTAAACACAAAATACTATCAAAATTCAAACTTTAACACCAAAAGTGATCCAAATGATGAAAACTACTCAAAACTCATTCAACCCCAAAAACCTATGAAAACCACTAGAAAATCCAAGAACATGAAAGATAGATGATCAAACCATGGCTCTTGATACCAATTGTAACATATTGGTTTTCACAATCACATAATCAAGCAATACTATGGGTCGAATGTTATGAGTTTTAGAGAGAGAAAGGGGAATATTCTAGAGAGATAAAATGAAAATGAAAGATTAGATTACCAAATGAACATCCAACCCTCTCCCTTGTGGGGAGAGGGATATTTATACAAATGTCTACGCCCTCCTTCGGGCTGTGGATTAGGCATACAGTGGGTAAAGATCCGTCCTTCTTCCACGGTGTTACTTATGCTAATATTAGACTAACTAATATAACGTTATGTCTACGAGCTGTAATATGCTAAACTATTGTCGGGGTGACAGACCATTCTACATGGATTTTCTAAATCCTAACAAATATGAACAATCTGTTATTCCTGAAGATGAAACCATTTATAGTAGATTTACTCATTTTAACAGTATTATTACTTCTCTTAAAGCACTTGATGAATCATTATGTACTAAGAAGTTTGTCAGGAAATTCCTCAAAGCACTCCATCCAAAATGGAGAGCAAAAGTGGCGACCATTGACGAATCTAAATATCTTTCAAATATGTCACTTGAAGAGCTGATTGTGAATCTTAAAGTTCATGATAATGAAGAAATATGAAAAGATCATCAAAGGAAAAAGAGAAAAGTTCAAGTCTGTTGCCTTAAAAGCAAGAGAGGAATCATGTGATGACGAAGAATCTAGCTCGGGAATTGAAGATGAAGAGTATGCCATAGCTGTAAGAGATTTCAAAAAGTTCTTTAGAAGACGATGAAAGTTTGTAAGACAACCTCAAAAAGACAAGAAACCTTTTCAAAAAGATAGTGATGATAAGAAAGTAAAAGGTAAAGAAAATGTTTTAGATGTGGAGATACAAGCCATCTAATAGGAGACTGTCCCAAACCACCTAAAAGCAAAAATCAACGGGCTTTTGTAAGTGGTGCTTTGAGCGAAAGTGAAGATGATGACGAGGAGCCAAGCAAAGAGGAAATTGCTCTCATGTCTCAAGAATCAAACGAGGTACTAATGGACTAATCTTGCTCTTTTATTGATGATGACACATTGCAAAATTAGTATAACAAACTATGTGAACTTAGCTTAAAGATCATAAACAAAAATAAGTTTTTGAAAACTAAAAGGGAGTTTTTAGAAAATAAAGTTTATATGTTAAAAGAAAAAGCAAAACGTTTAGAAAAGAGTAAAGCAAATGAAAATGTATGTAAATCATGTCAAGATCTTGGAATTTGTGACAACTGGTAATTTTGGGAGCTCTTTTACATTTACGTTAATTAAAACGAATATTGAAGTTTTAGAAATTATTTTTGGAATCAAGTTGAATTATATTCATATCGTTGATTAGATTTCGTGAATTATTATGATGATTGAATGATTAATAATATGTTTAGTTTAAGCACAACGCGATTTGGCACAATAGAAACCTAATAATGCGAGAAATACTAATGTTTGACTCGTTAAACGAAAATAGATGTGTTTATAGCCATTTTTAACAAAAAAATAGATTAAAAACAATGGCGCAACTTAGAAATTTTTTCGGTCACATCTAGTATATTTTACGAGCTGTAGAATGCTTTTCGTTAAGGTTTAAACAAATTACAACTATGGTCCTTATGGTTAAAATCCGGCACCCCCTTAAGTTCAAATTAATTACATGAATGGTCCCTTGTGTGGATAAAACCCCCACTACCACCTCATTTGACATAAACCCTAAAAAAAATACATCTCCCACCGCCACTCACAACACCACACCGCCACCACCATTAGATACCTTGTGACTCCCTCATCACGTATTACCACCGCATGCGCCAAAACAAACCTCCATCGCTACCATTTTTTACCACGCACTACCAAGAATCACCACCACCACTTCTAGTCACCTCCACCTTGTAGATCAGGAAGAAAAAGGTACGAAACACGAGTCACGCTCATTGGTAACTCGGTGTGAGTCAACTAGTGACTCACCGAGTCTTGTTTTACATTCTTGGGTTCAGGTTTAAGGTCTAAACAAATGGAAACATCATTTTTATTAATAAAAACGTAAAAATAAACTTGTTTGGTATCACGGTGTGTTTGTGTGTTGAGTTTGAGTTGAACTGTAAGCATAAGCTCACGATTGTAATCGTTATTGTTGTTGTTGTTTATGTTTTGATTCGGATTTGGTTTGGTTCTACCGTTACCGAGTGGAAGTTGAGAAGTGGATTGATGATATTGGTATTATTGTTGTTGTGCGGTGTTGGCCGAGACCCTCAAGAGGGCTCTTTGGTTGATGTTGAGGAGAGTTAGGCCAAGACCCAAAAAGGTCTGTTTGGGTTGTTGTTGCCGAGGAGAAATAGTCTCGGCATTGGGTTAATGATATTGTTGAAGTTTGGTTGATGTTTTTGAGTAGTTTTTGTTGGTGTTGGATTTGGATTTGATTGCGGTTATGTGTTTCCGAGCCCTAGGTTTAGGGCCGGTAACCAATATGTTGGCAAATTTGGACTTGACATATATACTTGTGATTATTTGTGCAATGTCGGTGTCACTGTGACTTTCTATTCTTGGTTTGACTCCGATAATGCCGTAACATGGACTTTTACATTATATTTGGACATTATGACTTACTAATGAGCCGAGAGTTGATTACTCGGACTCGTGACTCGAAACTCATTGGAAACTCATATTCAGTTTTATAACGAGAAATACAAATAAAGAAATGACGACTAATAAGTAAAAATATTAAGTAACGAGATTTACTTGTTATTTAGTATTTAACGAAGTTAGTAACTTAAAAATGAGAATGTTGGGATCACTTGTAACTACTACTTCAAGTGTCGGTCATTTATATGTAATAAGTTGCTAATTAATGTTTATATGTATGTAATTAATGTTAGGCTTATGTAGTAACCTCCATCGTAGAATCATCATAAACATCATAGACCTTATCATTAGCATTTATAGCTCTTATATTCTTCATATTCTCCTCTGCCAATAATTTTGCCATGCTTTTATCTTCATTTCTTTCTCGACGGGAGTGGGATTGCCACTCGGAGGCGTATATATCATCAGAATCGGAATCGTCATCGTAAACGTAAACCAAAGGTTTCCAATATTAGGAACTTACTTTAGCGGCTTGTTCTTCAGAGAGTAATTCGCCATAAGTTTTCTGATGAGGATCTTCTTGGGCACGTTTACTAACCAAATCCTTTAAATCTTTAATTAAATCTAGAAAATCTATGAGAAGTTCTTGAGGAATTGGCGGAGGTTGTGTTTGAATCATTTGGTATTGTGGAGGTTGGTCATGATAAGAATAATCATAATGTTTACAAGGAAAATGCTCATAGACAAGCGGGCTCCTTGTTTGACAATCGGAGTTATAGTGCGGACCTCCACAATACTCACAACAATACGATTGTTGTGATCGATTCGGTGAATTATATGGATAAGGGTCATAGCCAAAGTGTGGATTGTTATATTAAACTTGACATCCAAAACCTTGGTGAGGTCCTCCACAATGTTCATAAGAACATGTCTCCATCTCATGGTGTGGGGGGTTGCTTAAGGAAATCGGTTGTTTCATTACAGGGATTTTGATCATAGACAAACCCGTATCCATAATTCACAATGCTACAATCGGGGCAATTTCCACTATTTGAGGTCCCCCGCATCATTCACAACCAAATTGGTAAGACGAAGACATAACGAAGAATTAAACCGATAAGGAGGGTAAGAAGAATATTTTTGGGGTTTTATAAATAGAAAACATAAAAGAAAAAAAAAATTTGAAAAAGAAAATATTTTTGGGGTTTTATATAAGAAAACTTTTAAAACACAATATTTTTGTAAACCGATTCACCAATCGGTGCTCGATAGCTCTCTAGAATTACGCACAAAAGTGCGGAGAAACAAAGGTCAGCGCGAAGCTTATTAAAAACCCGTCTAATTTTTGCCACAATTTAATGCGAAACCGTCCTTATACCCCTCTTATAGTTTGCAACTCCAAAGGTGAGCCGACGTAACAATCGGTTTCACGATTTCTTTTGTTCGTTATTTAATTATTTTGGTATTTTAAACACTCTAGGAAGAATGTTTGTGGGGTTTATTTTAATTTTATTTTAGGTTTTTTTATAAACGATATATTTACAAAAAACAAACGATAACTTCACGGGGAAGGTTAGGAATCAAAACTCACTTCAACACTTCCCCGGCAGCGGGGCCAAAAATTGATTCGTCAATTATAATATCCAAAAGAAACACAAACAGTGAAGCTCGTATCCCCATATCATTTCCCAAGGAAGGATTAATGTAGTCTTAAACTCGAGTCGCATTTACGTGATTTCGAATAGTGAAATAGCGGAAATTATGGGATTTTATGCTAAAACTGATAAAAAAAAAGAAAGAAAAAAACTTAATATGCAAATAAAACAATTATACGAAGCAATTAAGGGCTAAAGCGCAAAGAAAACCTAAAACGCGTAAAATCCGGGCTAATCCCGAGCTTTAAAGTGAAAATGAGAAATAACGACCCTAGAAACTCAAAACTATTTTTCCTATGTGCTAAATGACAAAGGATATTTTTTATGAAAAAATGGGATAATTTTTTTGACTTTTTATTTATTTATTATGAATTAAAAACTAAATTTTAGAAATTTAATTATCAAAAATAGTTAACAATGAGAGAAAAATCGGAGAAAATTTGTAAAAATCTATAATGATGTAACTGATTTAGGAAAAATAAAAACTCAAAACAATCACTCTTAAATAAGTTGTGAAAAATCAATTTAGATTAATAAGCTTAACTAACTAAAATGTCTATAAAAGAAATTAAAGGAGAGAACTAGTACGCAACATCAAGGGAGAGCAATGCATGATGTGTTGGGGTTGTGTGAGTGGAATGACCCAGGTTCAACCCTGGGTTTTGTCACTTTTGCCATTTATTATTCTTTTTGGACTTTTCTTTAAACAAACTTATATACAAGCTAAGATTATGAACTTTTTACCAAAACCAAACTATTTAAAACTCACAAATAAGCAGAATTAAGGACTTCAAAACTGACAGAAAATGATAAAAAGCTTTTGAACAAACAACTAAGTAAAATAAGCTAAACTAAATATGGGAAACAATAATCTAATACTAAAACAAGGGAATAAGGCTACTCAGGTACTTATTTAAGCTAATGGGACTTAAAGGGACATAAATAAGCTGAGAGAATCACTAAATAAGCTATGGCAGTTAAAAGGAACTTAAGGAATAAGCTAATGCAGATTCTAAGGAAACTAAACCGAACAGACCTAAAATAAGCTTGCACAAGCTTCTAGTGAGCTAGTGCAGTTCCTATAAGCTATTTAACCTAATAAGGCGACCTAAATGGCTCAAGTGAACCTGAATAAGCTAATTCTAAAAGCAGATAAGATAAAAAGGAGCTAAAAGCACTTAAAGTGCTGCTGTTGGAGCAGGCATAAAAGCAGTCTAGGGCCCTACTTGCAGACCAAAATAAGCTAAAAAATAAGCACCTAAGAGGTCAAAACTGCAAAATAGATAAAGAACAACCTATAAACTAATAGTAGACTAAAAATAAGACTCAAACTTCAACTGAATAATTATACGCGCGGGAGGCGCGTTCGGGGTGAAGAAATTTCCTTTTCGTCGAGCAAGTTTTTCAACCTCTTTAGGCAGTGAACCTAATCGTTGTAATGTAGTATTGGGTAAGCATCAGGGATTGATATCGTTCTCTAGGGGAATAGGAATGCTAGTAAGAAATTTATGACGAGAAGGTGGGGGAAGAGGATGATTCTTTTTTTTTTTTTTTTTTTTTTTTTTTAATCTTTTTATGGTTTTTTAGAAAACTAAGGTAAAAATCTCGGGGCAATTGGTTTGGGTGGTGGTACTTTTACCGATTACTTCTACTTATCTAATTATCTAATTATATAGTTACTACGGGGAGCTATATCTATTTGATGTGTGCTCGTATGATGATTAAAAATGTGTTTACCAGGATACTATTACTCCCTAGTTATCTTTTATTGGTCGGTTGAATTATCACACCTTATCTTAACGTGTTGTATTCCTGAGGTCGTAGGGTATGCGTGCCCCTAGTTCTTTGATGTTATTTCTCGTGTGTGACCTACGAAGTCGGCAAACCTAAGCTATTTCATGCATAGACCACATCATCATAAAGCGTACTCAAGCATTAAATACAACGAATGATGCCTAGTTGCATTCCTAAGCCAATTTACAACTAAGATAAGAAACAACATAACAATAATCATTAACTAGGTTTCATAGATCTAAGCAAACACACAAAAAATTTAGCTAGACTTGGTAAACAAGCAAGCACGGGATAGACATATCGTTACTTTGGATTAAAATACTTATCTCGATGTCAAAAATAGGGTATGGGACCCTAAGATACTGTCCAATTCGGACTACAAACAATTTAGGGTTTTTCCTCCAAAAGTCTACCTCCCAAAATACAGAAAATCGAATTCTATATAGATTTACAAATGCGACAGCGTCACCTTTTGCACGGGACGCCGTCAGCTCGTCGTCATTAGGGTTTCTTCTGGGTCAAGTCATTGATGGGACGGCGTCACCTTAGAGTTGTGACGCCGTCGGTCTTCAGTTGGGACGTCGTCAGGTTATGTGACCAAAATTTCCACTGACCCATCGCGTGCATGTTTTGATCAAGTCATCATAGAGGGATGGCGTCGCCCTTTGATTGGGAAGCTGTCAAGTACTGTTGATCAGCTTTTAGTGGCTTCGATCTTGACTTTGCCATTTTCTTCATGTATTTGCTCCTTTTCGTCCAAATGTGCTTCATTCCAGCATTTTGCTTTCAAGAGACCTAAAAAGTGAAAATGAACGAAATTAAGCAGTAACGGATATAAAATTGGTCAATTTAGGGCTTAAATGATCCCCTAAAAGCGTACGTTTTAAATCCTTATCAAATATCCCTACACTTGGTATTTGCTTGTCCTCAAGCAAATGTGATTTTGACCAATCAATTTATAAGTTAGGGGGCATGAAGCATTGGTTTAAAATAATTCACAACAAGTAAAAGCACCTCAATAGTCATAACATGCACGGAAATTATACATTAGCACCTCACAAGGGGTGTTTGGATTCTCTCATCTCTCGGTTTTATATGAAATATAATAAATGGAAATGGAAGATAAACACTCATTACCTGGCATAGTACATAGATTACCATAAGCTTGAGAATAGTTCAAATCTCCACCGCTTTGGCGTAAGCACCTAGGAACAACTATCTAAGAGGTCTTTACAAGAGTTGTAACGTTAGGCTTACGGTAGGGAAACAAAGGGTTTTGTTGGATAGGGGATATTTAGTGGTGGCAAGTCAAAAATCTTATGTTACAAGCATGAGCGTGGCGTTGCTAAGACAAGACTCGACTCACTCACTCTAGATAACTTGAAACATAACAAACATAAATTTAAAGACATAAACATAAAGATAGATGTAGGATAATAGCCCGTATGTTTTTCTTCATTTTTTTTCCTTTTTTTACACTCTTTTTTTTCGATTTTTTTTCATACCTTTTTACTCTACCATCCTCTACGATAACATCAAAATATAAGGGATTTATAAGAGAATCCCTACACTTGAGTTTTTATTTCTCTAACACTAATTGACCTGATTTGAAAAGATCAAAACACTTGGAGTATTTAATTACGTAGACAAAGGGAATTTGAATTTATCGTTCTTTCTCGTTACCCCATAAAATATTACTTTTACCCATGAGTCCCAATCGTCCCAAAACTGTGTACAAAAGGTATGACTCGACTTAACAACCATGCAAGTAACTAGATATTTGAACGAAGGGTTAAGTAATGATAACAATAATGCACTAAAGGTGAGTGCATACAAGGTAGGCTAAGGCGATTTGGGTGTACATTTGGGGGTGGATTGTAAACAATGTTCTTCATTGATATTCTGGAAAATCGAAACATCACGAGAACCGCGAAAAGGATAGGCTCTGATGGGTTAACTAGGAGTATCGTGTACTAAAGATGAGTACATCGCAAGGGTGTGGGGTAATTACTCAACCGGTGTGGAAGAAATAATTAGAATACTGGTTTCAAACAAGGGTCATCCTAATGCCTCTTTTCATTTAGTTATTCTTAACTACACAAGTGTAGTCTCACTAGCGATTTCGGAATGCATAACAAAATAATTTCTAGAATCTATTATACTACTGGTACACTCTCTAAGCATTAAAGGTGAATTCTTTTATTCCTAAAGATCTAGGGGCGAACCTCACATTTTTGGGGTGAAATTTGAGTGGTAAACGGTTTTTGTGCTAGTCATATAATTCCTATCCATGAGACGCTTTATTAAGACTAAAGTTTAGCTCGTACATGTCATAAAAAATTTAAATTTGGTGCTAAAATTGCCCTAACAAATATTTCTCATAGTTTATTACACAAATTTCCAAGGACAAGACAAATAATCAAGTGAGTGAATAGTTTCTAAGTTCCCGTTTTATTCTCCCTCCCTACACTTAAACTAAACATTGTCCCCAATGTTCCCTGAAAGTATCAAAGTTATGATAAAGGAAGGTAAGTAAGGAAAAGAAACTAGTACTCTCCTGATTAGCTCAATAGGATCCATGTGAAGTTGCGGTTAAATTCTTTTCCAAGAAGAATGCACAAGTGATAAGCTTCATCCAATGAGTGTTTCTTCTTCTTGCTAAATATAACCTGCATACTTATAAGAAAAAAAATGAAACCTTCGCGTAAAATCGGCGGTAAAACTATATATGACACAACTACACTAGAAAGCAAGTAAGATATAATGCTTGTGGAATGGATGTTTGCAGTTTTTCTTGAAAATTAAGACCTGAGAATTTCCAAAAATTTATAAGTAGCACAGAAAACGAAAAAATGATAAACTGTTTCTGCATAGCCTGACGTCGTCAGGCTTTAATCCTGATGCCGTCAGGTTGTCCTGACAGAAAATGGTCTGCTGTGTTTTTCTAGAAAAATTACATCTTTAAAACCTGGAAAGATTCCTGCAAAACATCCATTATGACTCGATACAAGCATTTGACTCTAACAAACACACATATATATCAATTTCACTAATTGCAATTCTCATGTTCATGTTCTTTCAAAAACGTATGTGATCTTCCCTACATTTATGTTTTTGTAAAAGACCTTTATATGTAATTAAGACGAGGTTAAAGACAAAATAAAGCATTTTCACAAAATCAAACATGAGAATAAACAATCAATGAAAAAGATATAAGAAACACAAAAACAAGCAAACAATTAAGCATGGGTTGCCTCCCACGAAGCGCTTTTCTTTATTTATGAGTCTTGTAGCTAGTATCGAAGTCGTGCTCCTACGTTGTCTAATTTTTCATCCTCAATGAAAACTCTATCATATTGACAAAATTCTCATCTACTCTATACCTAGGTCCTAGGGTCAAACAATCTCTATAGTAGAGCCTCCTTTTCTCCCACATAAAGTTCAAGCCCTTTTCAACATATCTTTGCTCTTTTCCTCAAAAGCTCTAATGTTATCTCATTCATAGAGGATAGAGGGCCATATCCATTCATCTTCCAAGGCATCCTATATGTAATTTCATTGTCCCCTTCCCCAAATCTAATTGTTCCCTCAGACTTGTTATAGCTTAACTTTGATTTTTCAACAAACGGTTTTCCTAACACAGCTTGGGACAAGCTATAGTCGATGACACATCCTATATCTTCTAGGACCATAAAATCAACTAAGTAGGTGAAGTTTCCTACAAAGACGTGTACATCCTTGACCCTTCCCACAAAATTGCAAACCCCACCGGGATACTTAGGGTCCCTCATAATCTTAAGTCAAGCATTCATTATGTCATTGTAAACAGCTGATGACATCACATTGATGGGAGAGTCCGTATCTATGTAAGCTTGCTCGACATTCCTATATCCAATCATACAAGGGATCTCTATGTTCCAGGAATTTGTTCTCATAATCTTTGGGCATATTCTAATGATGGGTGATCAAGGATTGTCGATTATGTATTGGTGGTATGCAACTTCTTCCTTAGTGGGATAACAATTAAAATAGGCGCTAGTCTCCACATTCTCAAATTCATTCACTAAATTACCACTTGAACTATTGCTAATCATGGAGCCAACAATTGAAGCGCTAACCGCTTTTTCAACAACGTCCTTAATTGTACTCTAAAATACCCCACACAAATCTTGAAGCTCATTGATTTTACTAACAATTCGGTTGCGACGAGGGTTGGAGGAATGTTGGTCGATTGGTTGGCTTGGAGTGGTCGGGCAAAACTTAGCGAGGAAACGGGTGGTGAGATCATCCCAACTTGATATGGATCCGGCGAGAAGTCGCTCAAGCTAATTACTAGCTTGGTCCCGTAGAGAAAATTGGAAGAGACGCAAACACGTGGTCTCCTGAGTGGTAGCATTAAGGTCGATGGAGTCAACGATTTTAAGGAAGTCCTTGAGATGCTGATTAGGATCTTCGGAACGAAGTCCATGGAATGCACATCCGTTTTGCACCAACCGGACACTGTCGGATCGCAGGACCGTAGTTTGAGCTTGATCGGGGAGCTCAATGGTGTTCCTATAGCCTTGGTGGCTCCGTCTAGAGTATTCACCAAGAGTACAGCCACTTGGTGGGTCAATTGGTGGTGGGTCAATGGGAAGTGGTTGATTTGGTGGTGGGTTATCACCTTCCATGATGAAAAGTGATGAGGTTACGAAAAAAACACGAAGAAGGGGGGATAGACTACAACGAAGCTAATGAAAATGAGAAAAAAAAACTTACTTGATAGGAATCAAGCCAAGGAACCTAAACAAGATAGAGATCTAACTAGCTATTCTATTCCCCGGAAGCGGCGCCAAAAAACTTGATGCGCGGGGGAGGCGCGTTCGGGGTGACGGAAACTTCCTTTTCGTCGAGCAAGTTTTTCAACCTCCTAGGCAGTGAACCTAATCGTTGTAGTGTAGTATTGGGTAAGCCTCGGGGATTGATATCGTTCTCTAGGGGAATAGGAATGCTAGTAAGAAATGTGTGACGAGAAGGTGGGGGTTGAGGATGATTATTTTTTATCTTTTTATGGTTTTTTAGAAAGCTAAGGTAAAAATCTCAGGTCAATTGGTTTGGGGGTGGTACTTCTACCGATTACTTCTACTTATCTAATTATCTAGTTACTACGGGTAGCTACGTTTATTTGATGTGTGCTCGTATGATGATTAAAAATGTATTTACCTAGATACTATTACTCCCTAGTTATCTTTTATTGGTTGGTTGAATTGTCAATCTTAATGCGTTGTATTCCTGAGGTCGTAGGGTATGCGTTCCCCCTAGTTCTTTGAGGTCATCTCTCGTATGTGACCTGCGAAGTCGGCAAGCCTAAGATATTTCATCCATAGACCACATCATCATAAAGCATACTGAAGCATTAAATACAATGAATGATGCATAGTTGCACTCCTAAGCCAATTTACAATTAAGATAAGAAACAACCTAACAATAATCAATAGCTAGACATGGTAAACAAGCAAGCATACACACTATCAATTGAATACGGGATAGACATAATGTTACTTTAAATTAAAATACCTATATCGATGTGTAAAATAGCGTATGAGACCCTAAGATACTGTCCAATTCGGACTACAAATGATTTAGGGTTTTTTTTCCTCCAAAAGTATACCTCCCAAAATACAGAAAAATCGAATTCTATATATAGATTTACAAATGCGACGGCGTCACCTTTTGCATGGGACGCCATCAGCTCGCCGTCATTAGGGTTTCGTCTGGGCCAAGTCATCGATGGGACGTCGTCACCTTAGAGTTGTGACGCTGTCGGTCTTCAGTTGGGACGTCGTCTTGATTCTGGATCTGAGCCATCTAAGTTGAGTGACGCCCTCCAATATTAAGGCGTGATGTCGTCAGGTTATGTGACCAAAACTTCCAATGAGCCGTCAAGTGCATGTTTTGATCAAGTCATCATAGAGGGACGGCGTCGCCCTTTGATTGGGATGCCGTCAGGTACTGTTGATCAGCTTTGAGTGGCTTCAATCTTGACTTTGCTATTTTCTTCATGTATTTGCTCCTTTTCGTCTAAATGTGCTTCATTCAAGCATTTTGCTTCCAAGAGACCGAAAAAGTGAAACGGAACGAAATTAAGCGGTCGATTTAGGGCTTAAATGACCTCCTAAAAACGTATGTTTTAAATCCTTATCAAATAAGCAGATAAAAGCTGATTAAAATAAGCTATATTGACTGAACTAAAACTGCAGACATGAGAAATGACTGAACTAGGCAATTTTGATGACCAAATAGAGTAAACTAATGACATATTAAGTGCATAAAAACTAAAAACTGATAATAGCAACCATATGAAGAATTAGAAACATCAATTTTTCAAGATTTGAAAGCCATTAAAAGGACTGAAACTGTCTGTGAAGACAGTCCCATAAAAACAGGTTTGACTGTTTTTGAAATTTTAAGAGACTCCTACTAAACCTATGAGATAAGCATGAAAAAAATTCGAAACACTAAGTTTCCTTTATTATGACAGATTTAGAACCCTTCTGAAATTGATTTAAGAACCAAAACAAATTTTAAGACCAAAAATCCCACTGTTCCAAACACACCTTTAAGTTACATATTTGCAGTTTAAGAGAGAAACAACTTAAAAACTTGAAGGATTTTGTATTTAAATGACTTAAAATAACAAAATAACTGTTTAACACCATAATTAAACAAATGAAAAGCTGAGATTATACTAAAGCTGAATTTGACCTATATGTTTGACTTTTTGAGAAAATGCATTAAAACACATAATAAGCTCAGGAAAAGCTATGGATAAGCTTCCCTGAGCTTATCAAACTTTAGTAAAACCTTATGAAGCAAATTATCTGAAATAAGAAGCATAAAACGAAATTTAAACAAAGCTTAAAGTAAAATTAACTTCTATTAAAAATTAAGAGATTACAAAGTTGGAAAATGAAATTACACTGAGATTAAAACTATTAACCTAAATAAAGCACTACATTGACAGAATTAAAAAGGTAACAAATTTTTAAAAACAAGAAAATTGGACGACTAGAATCTGTGATGGAGGGTTCTTTATATAGCTGAGCTCACGGATCATCTAGGGTTCCTTAGGAAGCTTCAAGAAGTATAATCTTGGCCATCCATTCCAATCTTGCATCATCAAATCAGTCTCAGCCCTTTGATCAATTAAGTGATGTCTTCTACCCAATCACAGTCCTCCATAATGCCATTGTGTCATTCCTTGGCACATGGATTACCAACTTGGCATAAAGATGATGTGTACCAAGTTGCTAAAGGGGCAGAGTGGGTAATTCAGAGGTGGGAAAAGGTGAATAGTAGCTGGCGGGAAGGTTTAAGTGGGTATTTTTATATATTTGTTTGACCTGGTTTTCTTGGTTGTTTGACTTGGGTCAAGAGGATAAAAATAGGTAGTGATATAGGGTAAATAACAGTGTAATATTATTAGTAAGGGGATTGGGTTGTGGGTGGCATTGGGCTAGGAGGTAGGATGGGTTTGTTTTATTTAGGACATGTATTTTTCACTTGTATTTGGATATAAAGACTTATAGGCTTAAAATGTAATAAGGATTAATTTGGCCAAAAGTGAAATTCCAATGACCAAAGTGTAATTTTGGTAAAGTAGGGTGTAAATGGTAATTTGGTTAAGTGAGGGGATATCCGGAAAAATGCCAAACATGCTTCAAATCCCGTAAAACTGAATCCCGACTCCAGCTTTTTCTCTCTTTTCCTTCTCGTGCTCGGTTTTCTTCTGTTTTGTCTTTTCTTTGTCTGTTTTGCGATATCCGTACCTGCACATGCATAAACTCAAGAAACACACAAATATTAGGCATTAACGGCTTGTTTCCGGTCTATTTGGGTCGGTTTTGATAAAGAATAGGTATATATTTTCACATATACCAAAATCTCCCAAACTAACGTATTGTCGTGTCCTCACGCAATGTCATCAACTTACGCTTCCAAAACCAAAGATTCCCACTTCTTTCTACTAAAGCTATGAAAAGTAGCAAAGCTTCCTTAAAAGAGATTAAGAAACCCTTAATTCTTAAAACGCCCCGTTTACCTTTTTATTAGATATATAGATATAAAGATTCAACACTTTTCAATTTGAGTGACGGTTTGTTGAAATTTCATGTCTATCAATATCTCTCACATATTTTTGAAAGACATTTTAGCATCACGGAGTAGGAAACACAACTCATAAAGAAGTGACCATACAGATAGAATTCATCGTCCTTGATTTTTTACGAGTTCCCAAACTAAGCTTAAAATCAAAATCACTCGCTATACACAAATTAGATGCTAACACTACCTATAGATGCTACTTGTGCACGCTTAGCAACTTTTCACTCCCATAATCCTAATTCCTCTAAGGACTGTATTTTGAAAATAGAGAATTTTTTATTTTTCTCTTTTCTTGTTGCGATATATTTTATTCCGATAAAAGCATCGAGTTTAGACGCTAAGTAGTTTCCAAACCTTCCCTCGAAAACCGTTGCTCACAAGAATGAGGTCCGCATCAAGGTCCTAATTTCACATGATTTAGGGGATATCCTTTTTATTTATAACCGAGACATCCCATGTTTGAAACCTGAAACGGAAACTTTTTATTAGGATATCCCCAGAGTCGAAGTTTGGCTTAACATTATTTCAGCACATTTGCACATTTGCAATTTAAGCCCTCAGTCTTTTCAACCACCAATTTAACGGGATTTCCGTTTTATTCGAAGTCTTATTATGACTTTGAAATTTTTCCTCAGCCTTTTTGAAGTCCATGGCAACGGGGGTACCGTCAAACATAGAAAACTTTTATGGCTTTAGATATTCACATTTAAACATTTGAGCTTTATTTCACGTTAATTATTTGCCAAACTTCGAGTCCCACGGCTTTTATAACAATAGAAACAATAGCACGTGCTATCAAGAATCAATTGTCTATTACAATGCAACACTGACAGTACCTTGATGTGTACCTAACTCTCATGAGCTAGGATTCTCTCAAAAACTAAGTATAGCCAAAACTAAACACCTTTAATTATTTTGAAATTTTTGTTTTTGAGATTTATAAGCTGCTGGGAGTAAAAAGCCACAAGTAACCTCTACGAGCTCTAAAGAGATCCAACTACTCTACGCTTAGCATCTAACTTCTATATAACTATATCATTTCTCGATCTCCGCAAATTTAAAATCTTAAATAATAAGATCCGCGAATGCTTAGCTGATAATTTAGCTTTTGCAAATTAAAGTCAATCATGGGAACTTGCAAATTCTTTGCTAGAATTCGCGTTTTATAGCTTCTTGTATGAAAAACTAGCGAAAGCTTTTAACTATCAAGGTTAAGGGAACAAGCTAGGGCTCAACACGCCCGGTCAAGTCAAAATTATATTCCTACTCTAACCAGCGGAAAGTCAACAGGGTTTCCAAACATATAAATTATTTTTTAAAATGCTTCGTCAAATAATCTCAAGTCTCGCATTTTTAAAATCACTTATTAGAAACTAGCAAATCTTTCAAAGCTAAGCATATTTAAAATCACTTAGGGAAGCTTACAAATTCTTGGCCTTATGAGCTAGAATTCGCATCTTATAGCCTCTTTTCTAAGCAATTAGCCAAAACTTATTCAAGAAACACATATTTAAAGTAACTTCTAAGAGACTCGCAAAGACTTTTCGATCATAAAACTAGAAAAAGCCTACAAAAATTTTAAATTTTCTCACTTTTTGTCATCAACTTTTTTTTTCCATTTTTTAGGAAAAACGGGGTTGCGAGAGTGTAAGGCAAGAAAAACAAGTGCGGTCAAATCAAATCGAAGATTATCCGTTTATTAGTTATGCTAAAAGATAATCGTTAGTCGATAAGATTTCGGATATTGGATTTCCATAAGCAACGAAACATGAAACTCGAGTGGATAAAAGACAAAACCACGAGCACGAGAGTCTTAATTTATCAGGGAAATCCTGGAAATAAACAGCAAAAACACCAAACACGTGAAATCGAAGACGTGAACCCCATCACGTCAGTTATTAGAAAATATAAAGAAGATAGAAGGATAAGCATAGGTTGCCACCCACGAAGCGCTTTTGTTTTTGTTCAACGAGTCGCTAGCTTGACTCGTCCCCGAATTCATTTTTTCTTGGGGAAGCAAGTGGTAAAAATACCAAGATCAAAAATGGTATCCTCATTCCTGGAGGAAAGAGAATGGATAGGTTGGGTGGGCAAAATATTAGGCATAAGCACAAAATGTTCAGAAATCTCGTCCACCAAACTCGTATTGGTCATATTATGAAAGAAATTTCCATCATCCGATGGTTTAGCGATTGGACGAAGGGATGATGGATCAAGGTGAAATGAGTCCATAGAAGAAAGGAGTCCATGGTAAGGAAGGAGGATTTTTGAAAGCTTAACGGTTAAGGCATCCATCACAGGATCCTTTTCTTAGACTACATTTGTTGTAACATGAAGTTCATCTTTAACGAGTATCCCAGGTTTAAAAACGTTGTCTTCACAAGTAGGCTCAACGGGATATGTGAGGGTAGACTCATAGAGAGAAGGGAGTCATGGTTAAGCAATCCTTTAAGAAACAACATATTCCACTCGGGGTCATACTTAACATTCTCAATACCCGGTGGTATCGAAGTCATCAAGAGTGAGAAATAAGTCGGCATCCTCCATGAGAGGGTTACTTGTTGGATCATCAGAAATATCGTTCATAACAACTTTACTTAAATCGGACTCAATCTCAAAGTAGAAACGCTCTTAAATCGAAGGAGAGACATTCGTATTAATAGTGGTATTGCCACTATTTTCTTCTTCAAATCAAAAAGTTTCAAGCTCGGGTAAAAAGTCACTATCCTTAACGGGGATAGGAGATGAAATCGTATTAAGTGCTTCGATCTTTGAAATGAGAAGATTATTAATCAAAAATGTTTCACGAAGTGCTTCATCCTCGATTTGCATAACATTTGTGTTAATCTCTACATCTTATGGCTCAAAATTATATTCTTCCTCTAAGTTAACGGGCTCAGAAGGTAAATCCTCAACGTAATCGTTGTCTCCATAAGATAAAAAATCATCATCGGAATCGGAGAACATCTCAACATGATCATTCGGGATATCAAAAGAAGGCTCATCACAAATATCGTCGAAGATAACCTCAGACTCACTTGGTGTTGGGACAAGGTTCTCAACACTATACTTTATTACCTCATCCGATTTCGTTTCCAAAATAGTGCTAAGAGGCTCGTCCCTCATTTTGAGAGAGTCAATGGGTTCTTTGGTATCAACAATTTCCGGCGAAATCGGATCATTGTTAAGAAAAACATCGACCTCTTCCGAAAGGAAATCACTTCTCTCAACCGGCGTGAGCGAAGGGGAAGAGTCGGAAATAAAGGGGTTTCAAATGGGAGTGGGATTGCCATTCGGAGAATCATTATAAATGTCATCGACCTTATCGTTAGCATATATAGCTCTTATATTCTTCATATTCTCCTCTGCCAATAAATATGCCATGCTTTTATCTTCATTTTCTTTCTTAACGGGAGTGGGATTGCCACTCGGAGGCGTATATTCCTCATCAGAATCGGAATCGTCATCGTAATCGTAAACCAAAGGTTTCGAATATTGGGAATTTACTTTAGCGGCTTGTTCTTCAGCTAGTAATTCTCCGTAAGTTTTCTGATGAGGATCTTCTTGGGCACGTTTATTAACCAAATCCTTTAAATCTTTAATTACATCTAGAAAATCTAAGAGAATTTCTTCAGGAATTTGCGGTGGTTGTGTTTGAATCATTTGGTATTGTGGAGGTTGGTCATGATAAGAATAATCATAATTGTTACAAGGAACATGCTCATAGACAAGCGGGCTCCTTGTTTTACAATTGGAGTTATAGTGCGGACCTCCACAGTACCCACAACAGTACGATTGTTGTGACGGATTTGGTGAATTATATGGATAAGGGTCATAACCAAAGTTTGGATTGTTATATTGAACTTGACATTCAAAACCTTGGTGAGGTCCTCCACAATGTTCATAAGAACATGTCTCCATCTCATGGTGTTTGGGTTGTTAAGGAATCGGTTTCATTGTAGGGATTTTGATCATAGACACCCGTATTCCGAGTTCACAATGCTACAACCGGGGCAATTTCCACCATTTTGAGGTCCCCCCACCATTCGCACCCAAATTGATAAGACGAAGACATAACGAAGAATTAAACGGATAAGGAAGGTAAGAAGAATATTTTTCGGTTTTTATAAATAGAAAACAAAAAAGAAAAACAAATTTTGAAAAAGAAAATATTTTTGGGTTTTTATATAAGAAAACTTTTAAACATAATATTTTTGTAAATCGATTCACCAACCGGTGCACGGTGGCTCTCTAAAATTACGCACAAAAGAGCGGAGAAACAAAGGTCAGCGCGAAGCTTATTAAAAACCCGTCTCTTTTCGGCCACAATTTAATGCGAAACCGTCTTTATAATCATGTTATAGTTTGCAACTCCAAAGGTGAGCCGACGTAACAATCGGTTTCACGATTTCTTTTGTTCGTTTTGTAATTTTTTTGGTAATTTAAACACTCTAGGAAGAATGTTTGTGGCGCTTTTTTTTTTGGTTTTTTTATAAAAGATATATTTACAAAAAACAAACGATAACTTCACGGGGAAGGTTCTTAAAAAACACGCGATCGTAACGGGAATCAAAACTCACTTCAACACTTCTCTGGCAGTGGCGCCAAAAATTGATTCGTCAATTATAATATCCAAAAGAAACACAAACGGTGAAGCTCGTATCCCCGGAACGTTTCCCAACGAAGGATGAATGGAGTCTTAAACTCGAGTCGCATTTACGTGATTTCGAATAGTGAAATAGGGGAAATTATGGGATTTTATGCTAAAATTGATAAACAAATGCTAAAAAAAACTTAATAGGCAAATAAAACAATTATACGAAGCAATTAGGGGCTAAAACGCAAAGAAAACCTAAAACGCGCAAAACCCTGGCTAATCCCGAGCTTTAAAAGTGAAAATGAGAAATAACAACCCTAGAAGCTCAAAACTATTTTTCCTACGTGCTAAATGTCAAAAGATAATTTTAAAAAAAAACGGTATATTTTTTTTGACTTTTTATTTATTTATTATGAATTAAAAACTAAATTTTAGAAATTTAATTATTAAAAATAGTTAACAATGAGAGAAAAATCTAATAAAATTTGTAATAATCTATAATGATGTAACTGATTTAGGAAAAATAAAAACTCAAAACAATCACTCCTAAATAAGCTGTGAAAAAGCAATTTAGATTAATAAGCTTAACTAACTAAAATGTCTATAAAAGAAATTAAAGGATAGAACTAGTACGCAACATCAAGGGAGAGCAGATGGTAAAGGCATGATATGTTGGGGTTGTGTGAGTGGAATGACCCAGGTTTGACCCTGGGTTTTGTCACTTTTGCCATTTTTTTTATTCTTTTTGGGCTTTTCTTATAACAAACTTTTATACAAGCTAAGATTATGAAAATTTTACCAAAACCAAACTATTTAAAACTCACAAATAAGCAGAATTAAGGACTTCAATACTGACAGAAGATGATAAAAAGCTTTTGAACAATCAACTAAGTAAAATAAGCTACACTAAATATGGGAAACAATAAGCTAATACTAAAACAAGGGAATAAGGCTACTGAGGTACTTATTTAAGCTAAGGGGACTTAAAGGGACATAAATAAGCTGAGAGAATCACTAAATAAGCTATGGTAGTTAAAAGGAAGTTAAGGAATAAGCTAATGCAGATTCTAAGGAAACTAAACCAAACAGACCTAAAATAAGCTTGCACAAGCTTCTAGTGAGCTAGTGCAGTTCCTATAAGCTATTTAACCTAATAAGGCAACCTAAATGGATCAAGTGAACCTGAATAAGCTAATTCTAAAAGCAGATAAGCTAAAAAGGAGCTAAAAGCACTTAAATTGCTACTGTTGGAGCAGGCATAACAACAGTCTAGGGCCCTACTTGCAGACCAAAATAAGCACCTAAGAGGTCAAAATTGCAAACCAGATAAAGAACAACCTATAAACTAATAGTAGACTAAAAATGAGACTCAAACTTCAATTAAATAAGCAGATAAAAGCTAATTAAAATAAGCTATATTGACTGAACTAAAACTGTAGACATGAGAAATGACTGAACTAGGCAATTTTGATGACCAAATAGATTAAGCTAATGACATATTAAGTGCATAAAAACTAAAAACAGATAATAACAACCATATGAAGAATTAGAAACATCAATTTTTCAAGATTTGAAAGCCATAAAAAGGACTGAAACTGTCTGTGAAGACAGTCCCATAAAACAGGTTTGACTGTTTTGGAAATTTTAAGAGACTCTTACTAAACCTATAAGATAAGCATGAACAAAATTCCAAACACTAAGTTACCTTTATTATGACATATTTAGAACCCTTATGAAGCTGATTTAAGAACGAAAACAGATTTTTAGACCAAAAATCCCACTATTCCAAACACACCTTTAAGTCACAGATTTGTAGTTTAAGAGAGAAACAGCTTAAAAACTTGAAGAATTTTGTATTTAAATGACTTAAAATAATAAAATAATTGTTTAACACCACAATTAAACAAATGAAAAGCTGAGATTATACTAAAGCTGAATTTGACTTATTATTTGACTTTAATTGACTTTTTGAGAAAATGCATTAAAACACAAAATAAGCTCAGGAAAATTTATGGATAAGCTTCCATGAGCTTATCAAACTTTAGTAAAACCTTATGAAGCAAATTAACTGAAATAAGAAGCATAAAAGGAAATTAAAACCAAGCTTAAAGTAAAATTAACTTCTATTAAAAATTAAAAGATTACAAAGTTGGAAAATGAAATTACATTGATATTAAAACCATTAACCTACATAAAGCACTAAATTGACAGAATTAAAAAGGTAACAATTTTCTAAAAATAGGAAAATTGGACAACTAGAATCTGTGATGGAGGGTTCTTTATATAGTTGAGCTCAGGGATCATCTAGGGTTCCTTAGGAAGCTTCAGGAAGTGTAATCTTGGCCATCCATTCCAATCTTGCATCATCAAATCAGTCTCAGCCCTTTGATCAATTAAGTGATGTGTTCTACCCAATCACAGTCCTCCATAATGCCACTGTGTCATTCGTTGACACATGGATTGCCAACTTGGCATAAAGATGCTGAGTACCAAGTTGCTAAAGGGGCAGAGTGGGTAATTCAGAGGTGGGAGAAGGTGAATAGTAGCTGGCGGGAAGGGTTAAGTGGGGATTTTATATATTTGTTTGACCTGGTTTTATTGGTTGTTTGACTTGGGTCAAGAGGATAAAAACGGGTAGGGGTATATGGTAAAAACCGGGTAATATTGTTAGTAAGGGGATTGGGTTGTGGGTGGCATTGGGCCAGGAGGTAGGATGGGGTTGTTTTATTTTGGCCTGTATTTTACACTTGTATCCGGATATAAAGACTTATAGGCTTAAAATGTAATAAGGATTAATTTGGCCAAAAGTGAAATTCCAAGGACCAAAGTGTTATTTTGGTAAAGTAGGTTGTAAATGGTAATGTGATTAAGTGAGGGGTAAATTGGTTAATTTGGACAATGATGAGGGTAAATATCAAAAAATACCAAACATGCTTCAAAACCCGTAAAACTTAATCTCGACTACGGCTTTTGCTCTCTTTTCCTTCTCGTGCTCAGTTTTCTTCTGTTTTGTCTTTTCTTTGTCCGTTTTGCGGTATTCGTACCTGCACATGCATAAACTCAAGAAACACAAAAATATTAGGCATTAACGGCTCGTTTCCGGTCTATTTGGGTAGGTTTTGATAAAGAAAAGGTATATGTTTTCACATATACCAAGTATTTTAAACGTCGTTTGGTATTATTTTACCTAAACGGATGTTGCAAAAAAAACTAAACTATTGTAGATTGTACCAAATATATGAAAAATTTGTAGTTCGTAGTCATATCAATGCATGAAACACACATATAATGTTACGGATATAGAGATCATGCAAATAGATGTTTAAAGTTTTTGGGAAAATGAGTGTAAGTGGTAAAAAGTACCATAGTCAAAAGCAAACGATGTGCTGTGGACATGCATTTAAGGTAAAGTCGTGAAAAGTGGTTGCCAACATTTAATGAAAATGAAAGAAATTTTGTGTGATAATTAATTGGTTTGTACATTCAAAATTAGTGTGTTTTGATATTTCGATGTTTATAGACGTTAACAGACCTTCTTTACAGATCCAATACCATACCTGCATATAGCATACTTCTTTACTGTGATTATTTTCAAACTAAGACACGCATCAACATCATTAGCAATTACGAATAGTTTATATAAAAAAATGTTATTGACTGTACGTCTGTGATATAGAATTTTGTATTATCTGATTTTTTTTATTCATTTATCTGTGAAATGAAATTTTGTATAACCTGACTATCGAATTTAGTTTTTGTTTTGTATGTATATAATCGTTAGATCTATTAGAGGGTTTAGACTCGATTCCTTGGTGCTATTTAGTGATAAGTAATATAACATATGTGTAGATAGGTATGATTATTTATAGATCAGGGCGTTAATTCCGATGATAACATGTGATGTTAAATTGTTTATTGATTTGGTCATTATGATATATTCAAGTGCAGCAGCAGTGTCCAATATTTTATAGCTGTAATCAGATGAATGTGTTTTAGTTCGTTAGTGTACATGAATATTTGTTGTTGATTAAATCACTCTCAAAGTTAAGATTTCAGATAGCATTGACAATGTTAAAGCTATAATTCAAGACAAGGAACGTATCCCGCCAGATCAGTAGAGGCTCATCTTTGCAGAAAAGCAGCTTGAAGATGGTCGTACCCTTGCCGATTACAACATCCAAAAGGAATCCACCCTCCATCTAGTTCTCAGGTTGAGGGGAGGAATACAAATCTTTGTCAAAACTCTCACCGGTAAAAGCATTACTTTGGAAGTCGAGAGCTCTGACATCATCGATAATGTCAAAGCTAAAATCCAAAACAAAGAAGGTATCCCTCTAGACTAACAGAGACTTATCTTCACTGGAAAGTAGTTTGAGGATGGCTGAACCCTTGCAGACTATAACATCCAAAAGGATTCAACTCTACATCTGGTTCCAAGGTTAAGAGGAGGAATGCAAATTTTTGTAAAGACATTGACCAGAAAGACCATCACTTTGGAGGTCAAGAGTTCAGATAAAATCGATAACTTCAAAGCCAAGATTCAGGATAAGGAAGGGATCCCACCTGATCCGCAGAGGTTGATCTTTGCTGGAAAGCAGCTGGAATATGATCGTACTTTAGCTAATTACAACATTCAAAAGGAGTCGACTCTTTATCTCGTGCTAAGGTTGAGGGGAGGAATGCAGGTTTTTGTAAAGACGTTGATTGGAAAGACAATAACCTTGGAGGTTGAAATCTCGGATACAATCGATAATGTGAAGGCAAAGATTCAAGACGTGTTATGCAAAAATGTTTTACATAACTAATAATGTGATTTAGATAGACCTATACTAAAGAACTATCTATTTTGAGTTGGTCTAAATTGTGGTTCTTCGTCATCTTTCTCAGCAGTTTGGTATAGAACTGCAGATGTTGCGGTTGAACTGGTGCTTAACGATTTTGCTCTTTATTACAGTTTGTTTACGAAGATCCACCTTCATAAAATGAAAACATAATATAAGATTACGTCTATATATAATATATATTTATAAGAATTTTTAATTGTAATTAAATACTTGATTGTAAACTATCATTACTAAGCATCATCTGTAGCATCTCTAAAATTTCTAGTTTCAACATTGAGATGCAGATTCTTTAAAAATTTTGACCTCATACGCACATGTTTTCTCTCTAGGAACATACTGTTTAAGGCTTTACCAGGAGTCTTTTTTCTCAGCTGAATACTGCTCACGAAATATCTTATTCCAAAGATAGTCTGAAACAAAATAGGCAATCTGTTTAGCAATTTAGGATCTTAAATTTTACAGCATCTAATAATTTGAGGTACAAATTAGCAGGAGATCATTTAAGAAGATAAAGAATTACAAACCTTTAATTTGAAAAACCTGGCAGCAACTTAACTTAAATCTGACTTGATAGTCACACATATTTAATAATCCACTGGCCTTAACCACGGATTGAATCAATTTTTTTTAAAGGAACTAATGAGGCTTAGATCTGCGATTTATGTTCCAGTTCAACACATGTGCCATGGCTGCAGCCAGACTTAAGGTCTGGTTATCCTACCAGGACACATTTCTGTGCGAAGCACATGCATAGAAGAGCTCACACACAGAAACATCATCATTGCCCTACAATTTTTTTCGCATTCAAATCAAGTTGCTATGGCATATATTGAAAATGCTCGTTTTTTTGCTATTTATCAAGGTTTAGATTCGTAGATGTTATGACTGCCTAACACGTCCGCCATGGCTGCACCCCAATAGAAGTTGCGGGTACCATGAAAAGATACGGCTCTATGTAAAGCATGCTCATACAGAAGCTAATATGCCAATTAAATAGCATCGCCATTTGATTGTTATTAATCCAGTGCAACATTAATATCTACGCATGGTGCCACAACTTTGTAGGTTGTTTGGCTTGGGTATGCCCATATCTGAAAATATTATTTTCATACTCGCTCGGGCCCACTGGATAAGTTTCTACCTTTTTCTTTCATAGATTATATGTGACGATATTAGGTCTGACTTTAAGCTGGTAAAAAAAATTGACCAATGTATACACAACTACTATATACACAACCGAGTTAGCTAAAAAAGAGGACTTTCCTATAGCTGATGAAAATTAGTAACAAATCATTTAAAAAATAAAGAATAACATACCTTCAATTTCAAAACCATTGAACCAGCCTAACTTGAAACTGACTTAGCAGTCACATGAGCTTAATAGTCCACCGGCCTTAATCATGAATTCGACCATAGCCGATGGACTATTAAAGTCCGTGCAACTGATATCGCAGTCAACATTATTTGATATGTCTCTTAATCTGTGTATCCATAATCTAAACAAAAAAGAAATACTAAGCTACGTCTGTGCTACTTATTATTATTTGAGAAACTATTTATGAAACATAGGTAACTATGATTGTAGGAGTAAGGATTAGGACTATAAAAGGAATGAATCCACAAAGTAGAACCATTTTTTTAAAGGAAATAATAACGCTCAGATCTGCAATTTATGTTCCAGCTCAACAAATGTGACATGACTGCAGCCAAAATTAAGATCTGGTTACCCTGCCAAGCCACAGTTCTGTACAAAACACATGCATAAAAGAGCTCACACACAGAAACATCATCATCGCCCTATAAACGTTTTTTGTTTCGTATTCAAATCAAGGTGCTATGCCATATTTTTAAAGCGCTTGTTTTTTGCTATTTATCAGGGGTTAGATTCACATCTATTATGACTACCCAATACATCTACGATGGCTGCACCCGAATGGAAGTTGCGGGTACCCTGGCAAGATACGGTTCTGTATCTAGGATGGTTATACAAAAGGGAACATATCAATTAATCGTCATCGCCATTTTATTGGTATTAATCCAGTACAACATAGACAGATGAAATAAATCATCATCTTAAAAATGATTCTTCTGGGCCTCGTTTCTGCCCAACTCTTATAGTTCTAACACACACATGATGTTACATGTCTATTATATCTTAGTTCCTAGTACAATTTAAAACCTATAACAGAGAAACAGCAACATAATTGGAATCTCTTATCTCCCCCTCTAGTACCTTTTGCTACTCAAGCAGTTTTTGCACAATGTTCTGCACCAGACGTATTGCTAGGTGATTGAAGTAACAAAAGAAACTGGAGAAGAAAGATAAGAGCAAGAAGCTATGTTATACATCACGTGTCAATATTAACAAACAAAGAATACAAAGTATTGTTTGGTTGTTTATATTCACATACAATGTTTAACGTCTGTGATAAAAAAAAAACGTGTTCTTGCATATTTTCAGCTCCAGTTGCATAAAAGGCTCTAATCAATAATAGGATGCAATTTCCAAAGATAGATGGGAAACAAAAGAAGATGGTGTGAAAAGGTAATCTGCATCAAATTACTTATCACACCATTTTATTTTGTTTCAGATCTTTCTTTGGTTAAATGTACTATACATTTGATTTGAGGCTTTTGTGGAACTGAATCTGGCAACATGCATTAAACAATTTGAACTGGTGAAAAAATGTTAACAAATCAGATAAGCAGATAAGCAACGCAAGACACCTGAAAGATCAAGTTATTTAATGTTAAAAGAAAGTGATGACTCTTACTAAATTATATAGGAGAAAAAGATAAAAAGAAAACGAATCATTACAAACATTATTTTGTAGATAGATAGTTACAGATCATAAATCACGCTGGAACATTATGCGTAATATAATGTTGTTATGTACTTTATAAACAATTGTAATAGACAAAAATAATAGTTAACCCTTCTGAGTCCCCTCTACAATCCTTTTTGCTTTTTCAACGCTCTTTGAGCAAAAGCCTGCACTAAGCGAATTGCTAGATTGTTGAAATAACAAAAGGCACTGTAGTGGGAACTCGGAATGGGTAACTATGTTCAACATCGTCTATAAATATTAAGAAATGAAAAACGTGATGGACTTTAAAGTAGAAAGATTCTGATTAATAAGCATATTTTTTTGAAGTGGGAAAATTTTAATTAAAGAAAAGATATGGTTGACTGGAAGTTTGCACTGTAAAGTGCATCACGTTCCCTATTTCTCATTGTTGACACACGATGTTAAATGTCTATTATTGGTTTGTTACTACTTACTAGTACAATTTAAAGTCTATAACCTACAAATGGCAATATAGATGAAAGTTCTTATCTTCCGTTCCAATATCTTTTTCCTGGAATTAAAAAATATGGATTTAGTAGTGTAAAAGGCCTTTTTTAAAAATTCCAATATGAGTTATGAGGTTAAACCATCCAGCTACAAAATAATATGGGTAAATAATACATATATAAAGGTAGTTTTTTTAGTAAGCAAATACATTTATGTACAACATTTTATCTTAACATAATGTTGTTATGTACTTTATAAACAATTTTAATAGACAAAAATCAATATAGTTAACCCTTCCAAGTCCCCTCCGCAATCCTTTTTGATTTTTGAACGCTCTTTGAGCAAAAGCCTACACCAAGCGAATTGATAGATTGTTGAAATAACAAATGGAACTGTAGTAGGAATTCAGAATGGGTAACTATGCTTAACATCGTCTGTCAATATTAAAAAATGAAGAACGTGGTGGACTTTAAAGTAGAAAGATTCTGGTTAATAAGTAGATTTTTTTAAAGTGGGAAAATTTTAATTAAAGAAAATATGAAGTTGACTGGAATCTTGCACTGTAAAGTGTATCATGTATTTTATTTCTCAATGTTAACACACGATGTTACATGTCTATTACAACTTAGTTCATGGGACAATTTAAAACCTATAACACACAAACAACAATATAACTGGAAGTTCTTACCTCTTTCTCCAATCCACTGTATTATGCAACGTAGGGAAGCATGATTGTAGAAGAACAAGTTGGGACTATAAAAGGAATGAAAGATTGGGTATGACAAAGAACCAAAAGATAGGAGCCAACATTTGTGTTCCACAAAGCAGCACCTTTTTATTTAAAGGAACTAATAAGGCTCAGACCTACGATCTATGTTCCAGCTCAACACATTTGCCATGGCTGCAGCCAGACTTAAGGTCTGGTTACCCTGCCAAGAAACAGTTATGTGCAAAGCACATGTATAAAAGAAATCACATGCAGAAACATCATCATTGCCTTATAAACCCTTTTTTCTGATTTAAATCAAGCTGCTATAGCATATTTTGAAATCGCATGGTTTTCACTATTTACCAAGGCTCAGATTCGTAGTTGTTATGACTGCCTAACACATCCGTCATGGCTGCACCCGAATAGAAGTTGTGGGTACTCCACCAAGATACGGCTATGTGTCAAGTACGCTTATACAAAAGCCAACATACTAGTCAATCATCATCGCCATTTGATTGCTATTAATCAAGTGCATTAAGCTTGTAAATTTAAGATATAATAAGTATACATATATATACCAACTGAATATACAAATATGGTATTACAAATTCAAATAATACTTATCTATTTTCTATTGCAGCCATGTAATAACCTATCAAATGAACTTCTAACATAGCCATGTATAAGGTTTAGACCTCAAAATACGATAGATAAACATCCAGACTATTCTTCACATAGACAATAACAAAGCATGATGAATAGATACTGAAGAAATTTAGTATTACTTAGCTCCAGTATGTTCACCCATCATTGATGCTTCATCATTTTTTGATAGTTGAAAATATTTAAGTACACTTGGGCAGCATAATGGATCAAACCTGTAAATTTAAGATATTATAATTATAAACATACAAATAAAGCAACTGCATATACAAATATGGCATGAAAAATTTAAATAATACTTATCTGTTCTGTGTTACAGCTGTGTAGTGACATGTCAGATGCTTAGAGCTGAGAACACGGTAAATGAACACTCAAACTATTCTTCATATAGACAATAACAAAGCATTAATGATAGATGAATAGACACAAGGCAATGCAGTATTACTTCGCCCTAGTGTCTATTCATCAATCATTGCTGTTTTTTTGATGATTGAAGGTTATATATATATATATATATATATATATATATATATATATATATATATATATATATATATATATATATATATATATATATATATATATATATATATATATATATATATATATATATATATATATATATATATATATATATATATATATATTATATAAAAGGAGGCATTTGGCATTAATGCCACCTCAATGCCACGTCAATGTCACCTCAATGCCAAATAATCAAATTTCATGCCACATAAGCATTTGTTGTCCAACTAAGAAATTTTTTAATCCACCTAAGCAATACTATTTATTTTTCGGATTTAATGTATTAATTTTAGAAAATTCGGATTTTTGGTAATTTTCGGTTTTTTATTAAACATTTTTGAAAATTATTTATAAAAAAAGGTGCCTTGCAAGGATTGAACCTTGGTCATTTTGATAAATAACTTGTGTGTTTACCACTTAGGAAACAAGTTATTTTGATAATTATGTTGCATATTATAATCTATAAATGGCTATAATTATATTAGAATCCTATACTAAATACAATTTATCTACAAAAATTATATTAAGTAATTATATTTTTTAAAACTTTTTATACATATATTTTCCTTAAATATATATTTTTTCTTTAACTAAAAAATCATACGTATATTTTCCCAAAAAAAATCCCTAATCATTAGAACTCTGAAGAAAACTTCATCACGATTTTAGGGTTTTAATGATTTTTAATATGTTTTTGTGCATGTTGTAATTATAACATTTTTTTTTTGTTCTTAGAGCTTTGATAACGTATCAAATTTACATCATGATTTTTAATATGTTTTTGGTGTTGGATATAACTGGAGAAAATATGGAATGGTTTAGAAAACTATCATGCATGTTCTTTTTTGATATATAAATTTACATTGAGTTTTGTACTGTAATACAGGTACGAATCATCGGTGTAGAGCCTGCTGATGCAAATGCAATGGCCTGGTCATTACATCATGGTAAAAGACTAGTACTCGATCATAGATATGGGTATGGTTTAGAATGCTATGTTAATCAAGTGGTACATCTTCAGATTTTTTATGTATGAGTTTTGATAAGCCCCGTGCTCCTTATATACATCTAACCAGCATGTTGACTTTTGATAGTTTGTTGAGAAGCTAGCCTCTAAACCTCCGGTGGTAGAAAAGAGAATAAAGTTACTCCAGGATATAGCATCAGAGTTTTCGATCCAGTGGGATTCTAAGGCATTTAAACAAGGAATGGATAAGCCATCAAGACCTGCTCAGGTATGGCTCTTAATTTACAAATTTTTACTAACCGAACCCATATCTTTCTTTTTTACAGATTGTTCATTTTCTATACTTAATGATGTGCAAGACAATAGTAAAAAGTGCAATCAGTAAGGTACAGGAATATTTTACTTTATTACAGCTGCTATAGATTGTTAACACACATTATCTTTTAATCACATTTATATTTGTATTTCAGTTTCGTGCATCAATACAGTTGCAGTTTGATTTTCATAGGGCCATCTACAATCTCGGCACTGTTTTGGTTAGTTTACTAATTAACTCACATTGTTGTATCCAAATTTGGGTATGAAGGTATACTTATTTTTGATGATTCTACATCTGTAGTATGGATTAGCAGAAGATACATCAAGAACCGGAGGGAATGAATTATACAGTCAATCTGCTATCTACATTTCTGCTGCTCATGCACTGAGGCCAAATTACTCCGTATGTGTCTTTTGTTTCTTAACTATTCTTAGAAATTTAAGTTTCTTCTTTTCGCCAGCTATAGATGTTATAATCACTACATTATATAGGTTTACACCAGTGCCTTGAAGCTTGTGCGATCAATGGTGAGTACGATTTTACATTCTATATCATATGCATGCATGATTAAGTATAAGTTCTTTAATATTGTTACAGAGATTTATAATTATTGTTATTGCAAAACTTAATTCTATTGAAATCCCTGTCCGTGAAGTTGAAACATCAATGTTATTACATCTAATTCGCTTAAATGCTTTTGCTAAGTTAATTTTGATTTCATAATAATTTTATTTTATAAGGGAGGATTTTTGTATATTTTTTCATGCTCCGTTATTGTTGGTGACATGAAAAAGAAAGGTCATGTGGTTGCAGTCACAGGCCATGCTATAGATGATGCACCTGCTCTAAAAGAAGCAGATATTGGAATATCTATGGGGATTGAAGGAACTGATGCAGGAAAGATCCAATACATTTTTTGGTAGAAAGGAAAATACTTGATCACCTAACTATCTCACAAATGTATTAACTAAAGCTTAAACCTACAACCTCTTCGTGGAGGGGTCATTCATCTAACAGTTGGCTAAATGCCCATTGGTAAATCTTATACAATTTATTAGTTATTGCTTGATTCACGTAGTTTTTGGTTATTATCAGGTATCCCCATGTTGGAGAAACCATCATGCTTCCTACACTCTTTATTTAGAGCTCTATAAAGATCACATTTTTTCATTGGCTACATTAATGGTCCAAACTATCACATGTAAGATACTTATTTTGATGTTATTCGGAACTATAAAGTATGGTTTTTTATGCAGAAAAATAATAGTGTTATCCCCTCAAACTTGGGTTCATTTTAACAGGGAAAAAATGGTAGCAAACTTCTTAGCTTATGCTGCCTATCCTGGAGCAGTGATGAATCCCAGTTAGCTGCATCTATAGCTGCCACATATGGACACAATATTGGTATTGCAGGTTATCTCTCATAGGTGGCACTAACTAGCCATCTTTCATCCCTCACATTAAAATAAAGTGAACTATCCAAATGTTCTATTGTAGATGTATACTCATCGGCTGTTCTACTGCTTGAAATATTGAGTGGGATATATATAGACTAAAATATTAGGTATTTGATATCAGAAACTTTTGTTCTAGAAGTGGCATGTTAGCCGGTCGGGTGGGTTCGTTATTATCAAATTGGTCATTAATTTACTATGGGTCATGGGTCAAAATATTCTGGCATGGGTTTGGTTTGAGCTCCCAATATTGATTATTATTTAGTATGAGTAAGTGGATTCGACCGTAAAGAGGGTATGTTTTCTGTCCTTCATATCTAAATCAAATCTATCTTCTTTATATGATATAGGAGATAAGATAGAGTAGTACAAAATTGTAAATCAGGCTGAGTAAAACTGAAAAGTAGTACTATAACTTTGAATCATAAAGTCAAAACCCTCAATGAAATTATTGATGTTTTGGGGGAGGCGCTAAGGAAACAAATAGGCGCGGTTGCTTACATTGAATGCCATTCCAAGCCTCAAAGGTAGTTCTTTTTTTAATCCAGCATCGTCAAACTATAGCTGAGCTCGCAGGACACTGCACAACACTTGAACCATTTAAGTACCTGAACAAATACAGAGAAACCTGATCCAACGGCTCCTGAAATCCTTCATTTTATCTTGATACAAAATGTTTTAGCAGTTAAGAGCTGCAACTAAGCTTGAACTTTGGCAGGTTTGTCACTGTCTATTTAAGCTGCTTTATATGTTAAATTTTTGCTTTATTGTAATTATGTAAGATTCTGAAACATAAGCTGAAACAAATAGGCTGATAAGCCCAATAATAAGCTAAAATAAACACCTCCTTAGTGAGAGAAGACACAAACTTCCTTCAAGCGCAATATGGGTAGAGGTAACTTTGATCCATGTAGTGGCTTATTAATTTTCTTAGAAGAGATTGATTCGAGGTCTCTTATTACAATAATATTGTAATATAATCAGAATTAACCAGTTAATAATTTTTATTTTACAGGATACAATGGCCAAAAGCCTGCTCATCCAGAGAAGAGCTCCGTTGGATGGCTCATGAAGTACGTGGTTATGTTGAGGCTGTTCTTAATGGTCTTGCAGCGAATGTTCCGAAGGTTTTTGCCCTTTCACTCATCTCTATGATTAAATCTATCCAACTGTCATGTTGGTTATTGTTTTTTGATCTGAAATTCCTTAAGATTTTTTCTAAAATTTGTTGGTTTAAATACGGTAGATCATTTTGTAATAAACAATTTTTGTAATCATAGGCAGCGCATATATTTTCAAAACTGATAAAGTTGGATAGGAAACGTGTTTACTGGTTGGATCAAACCAAACATAGAAATGACCAGTTTTGACCCATTACCAGCTTACTCACCCACCCAATTAGCCACCTATGGTTTTGATTTCTCTACATGACACAATTTTTTTGTCTCCAGAAATGCACAAACGAGACAACTTTCCCACCCTCTTCCTGTACTGAGAGCGCGTGAAATTGACGAGTGGTCAAGAAGTCCAGATTATAAATCTCTTATGAAATGCTCAGTTAGTACAAGCCCTTTACAAGAAGTTTAGCGAATTGGTGAAAGATCAAATACGTAAAATACTTATAAGGTAAACCTTTTCACCTGTTACTTATTACGTTTTTTTTTTTTTTTTTTTTTTTTTTTTTTTTAAAAAACTATTATTATTATTATTATTATTATTATTATTATTATTATTATTATTATTATTATTATTATTATTATTATTATTATTATTATTTTTTTTTTTTTTTTTTAGCTATTTGAACTGAATTCGACTCATTTATAGTTAATGGATCCAAATTTCCACCTCTTGATTGAACAGACATCTAAAGATCCTATCTATCTCTTGGAACCAACACAAATATATCAAAGACATATGAGAAACATGTCTATGAAACACTACAACACTATGCTGCGTCTTTCCTAGCTTTTTGGTTTTGAGTTCCTTTTTTGCCGACTCTTTCCCATTATTTTAAATTTAATTAATCAGTTTTTAACTTCTGCAGATCATGAAACATGACTACGAATGAAACAGGCGGTCTTCATTCATCTGGTATCTATCAAGTTCTTGATGTTGGCTGTGGGGTCACCAGTTTCTCAACTTACCTTCTTCCGTTAGATATACACATGATGTCATTTGCTCCAAAAGATGGTCATGAAAATCAAATCCAGTTCGCTTTGGAGCGAGATGTTGGTAGCGAGGACCGTAAAAGGTTTGTATGTGTCCCGCCCACCCTAAAAGGTTTTTATGTGTCACGTCTGGTGGTACCGCTGTCCCATTAGAGCAATGTTGAGTGAGTTAGAAAACACGCATGATCAGGTCGAGTAAGAGGTTGAAACGGGTAACTTTGTAGTGCTGATTTGAAAAGAGACTAATCAAAGTCGCGTCTGAGCTCAACTACAGTATGTCATATATCCTTATAGTCATTCTCCCAGTTAATTATAGCAGCATTCTGTTTAGATTTGTAATATGGTATAAAAATACGTCTTTTTTTAATAAAGTTATTAATGAAGCTGTAAGCAAATCGGCTAATTTAGTTACTATATCCAATATAGGAAAACGAGCAGTAGATCCTTTTATGTCGGCTGAATCACAGGACAAGAGTATGCACTTCACCACACACGTACATATACCAATGACTGATCCCAATTTTAGCTGACCCATTCTGAACTTTTGATAATTTTTGTTTGCAGGATGAGGTGAATCGAAAACTAATATGACCGAGAGCAGTTCAAGTGTTTCAGTCGATGATTTTGACTACGTGTAGAGTTTTACATAGTCAAGGAACAAAATGTTGATTTGACAAGGGAGTTGTTGATGCTTAGGCTTCAATGGTCTGCTAGGAATGAGTTTAAGTCCAATGAGCTCGGGCGTATGCATAAGAAGGTATGGCTTTATTTATTTATTTATTTATTTTTATTTTCTTTTATTTATTTGTTAATTCTTTTATTAATTTCATGGACTGGAGTTCCTGCTTTTCTAATTTGAAAATCTATATAAATCATAGTAGTAATAACTATCTCTGCACATATATAGCATATAAGGTCAACATATCATGCCTTCCTTTATCTGCTGCATAATTAGTTACCCAATGAACTTGAACTGGCACCTCAAAAAGTAAAAGCTAACTTATTGCATTGAAAATTTAAAGTCACTTCAGTAATGCAATTCAGCCTTTTTCACAGGATCTGCATGATTTTTCATTTGGAGTGCAACAGCTTATGGATGTTCAGAAATTAATTTTCTCTGTAGAAGATATTTCTGTTGAGTTCCAGGAAGAGCACAGGTCCGACTTTTTCGAAGATGCCAGTTTAAGAAAGGGATAAATATCTTCCAATCTTAGAACATTTCCTCTTTTGGAAGTAGACGAGACAAGTTTAGGAATTAACAGCTATATATCTGAGGACAAACATATCATATTTGAAAGCGATGAACCGCAACAATGGATTCAAAAAGATGAATCGACATGTGATGCCAGTGAGCTTTTGATTTTGATGGAATTTGATATATTGGAACATCTTTTAAACCACCCTCCTGTCACATGTCACAAATTTGAGGTACCGTGTGTTAACTTTGGTACAGAGGATGACATAGTACATGCCATAGATTTGGGAGATGGATATTCTTCTTTCAAATTGGGCCCGTTTGCATTTGAGCAATTCGAATTCGTCGATACAAACACCTCCTATTTTTCGGAATTGTTCTTTAACACTGAAATTATAGTGAAGTAGAACCTGTTGAACAAATGTTTGGTGACACAAGCCTAAGCACTTTCAACAGATTAATTGTCACACACGAAATTATTCTAAGAGATGATTCGTTTAAATCACTGCATGTGCCGCTTATTTCTGATCATGAGAAGATATTGTCGTTGCAAGTGATCCTTGATGAATTATTTATGAAGTTAAAGCTGCAGCCTTCCTCTACTTCAGATGGCATATACTTGGACTGGCATATATTAGAGGAAGATATTAGCAGTCATAATTCTTTGAAGATGTTCGAGAATATAGACACTTACTGTATTGATGCAGACATGAACTCGTGTGATAGTCAAATACTGATTATGGAGTTTGTTTTATCTGATAAATGCTCAAATAAACAAACCACAAAAGAGCAGGATGAGGTACTGAACATAGAAATGAGTGTGTCAAAGTTAGATTAAGTTTAAATACATTAATTACTTGGAAATCTCAAACACGTTGTCGAATGCCAAGATAGCTTATTTATTTACTTCCTATAAGCAAGCTAAATGGCTGAACATGAATTTAAGTCTTTTTAATTACTCACAAGTAACAGTCAGTTATTAAGCATTTGGCCAATTTAGCAACAATTGAAGTTTGTTTTACAAGTAAGCAAGTTCGAATGAGGGTTTTGGGGTTGCTTATTAAAGTGCTTATTTGCTGCTGATTGCGTTTTGATAGGTAGATATGAAGTTTTGAGGGTGTATGTGGTTGCTTTTTTCAGGACAGCCACGAATAAGCAATTTTGTGGTGTTTGCCATTTCGTCTTTACCTATGAAACATGAAAACATACTAATATGGGTCAACACCTGCACAATAGTCTTAGGTGTCACCGTGGATTTATACTACTTATTTATAATTTGTTATTGGAATAGGTGTCACCATGGATCTACAGAATAGCAGTTGCAATCTGGAAAACGGAAAGCACATGTCTACGTTCTTGGGCTGGAGGTAAAATGGAATATTACCATCGTTGTCAGCTGAATTCGGCTTGAATTTTTTATTCATTTGTCTATTTTTTTTCTGTATCGATTATCAAGAACCACCGTCGGGCTATATATGTCTGGGAAGCTGCAACCAAGTCTGCACTCTTTTGGTACAAACATACACTTTGGTGCCTATTGGCCTTCCCACCCATTTGACCTGATTTCTCAAACCGTAACTTTATAATATGTTGTGGTATTTGTCTTTAACAGTTAAATGGTACCCTATTGCATGCTTCACTAACTTCAGCAAACTGTGCGGACACGTACACCATTGGAGTTGCTGCCGAGGCTCGCAGTGATGCCTAAAATGGCCTAAAGTATTGACCACATGTGCTCTTTGATGAGTCTCTAAATACTCATCATTTTTGTATAATCTAAACTGCAAAATCATCTGAAAACACTCAGAAACACATCAAAATGATCAAAATATCACAAATCAGTGTTTTATGTGTTTTAAATGCAAAAATATCAAAATCAGATGAAAAATGTATCAAGTTTACAAAATTGGCAGTTTTAGTCCCCCAAGTTTTAAAAGTTGTCAAATCTAGTCCCTGGAAATTCAAAAATGTGGAAATTTATCATTCAAGGTCCCTGAAGTATTCTAAGTTATTTAAAATGATCCTTGAATGAATTTTTGTTAGGATCCAATATTTATGTGTTAGATGATTCGGGTGGTCTTGGGAGATCAAAATACATGTTTTCCATTTTAGAGAGAGAAAGTAGAGAGAGAGGGTGTTCTTGCTAGAGGTTTACACAAATTGTAGAGTATTAGATTATGAAGCACCACCCCTTCCATGGATGGAAGGGGTATTTATAGTTACAAATACTCGACCTCCTATCGGCCTGTGGATCAGGGATACAGTGGGTAAAGACCCGTCCTTCCTCCACGGTGTTGCACTAAACTATTTTACGCTACTGACTAACTAATAAAACAATAAATAACGTGACTAACGACAAATCTACGAGCTAACTTATGCTAGATAACATTTGGGGTGACCGACTCTTCACTAAGAAATTTTCCAATTCCTAACAATCTCCCCCTAAGGGAGGTCACCCCAGGTTTTACATTTCGAATCCTAGCATTCTATTCTTGACATTGTTCTTGAGCTCGTAGACTTCAATTCTTCAATTCCGCAATCTTTGTGCTTTAGTAGTGCAACTTCAAAGTCCGCATAATTTGTACTTTTAGTGGAGGTCTTTGAACTGATCCACATCTTTGATGATCTTTGAGCTTTCTTTGAGATCATCAGCCACAGTAAATCTCTGGATCACCCTTTATTGTGTTGCCATCATGTGAAGTTGTGACTTTCGGACCGACATGCTCACACTTTTGAATCATGACATCTTTCCATCAGAGTAGCGGAAGCCTTACTGGTTCATGATATTTGTAGCAGCGAAGCATAAGCATAGAATGAAATATCAGAGCCAGGTTATGTAGATATGCACCAGTCATGATTTCTTCAAATTAAGTGTGGATGCTGTGAGCATGCGGCTTTGGATTGACTCCTCAATTCTGATCAGCTGCAATCGTCGGGGTGTACCTGCATATGACAGTTAGCAATAAAGCGCACGAAAGTGTCTTTGATCACTTTCGTTGAATTGAGGTACACGGCCCACGGTTCCCCGTTGATCAGTACAAGTACTGCCTGTGATCAGGTAGGATTCCTAAGAATCTCCTTGACAGGGTTTCGCAGCTGTTCTAGCTGTTCTCAAACCGGAACGTCTCAAAGAAGACAACACGGAGTGAGTGAACCAGCAAATTGAGATTCACTGATTGATGAAAAATGATTTTAAAAACAATCGCGTATTGCTTGAAGAAAGAGTTTTGCAATACGATGAAGGTTATATGAGAAAGATCAATTTTCAAACAAAATACTTTTTGTATTAGAGAATGAGTACACATTCGACATGCTAGCGAAAAGAAGAGATTCGCACATCGAATGGTTTTTCTAAAAGTATTTTTCAATCAGAGATACTTTTTGAATTTGAAAACATAAGTACACATTCGACGTGCTAGAGAAAAGAAGGTTTGCACATCGAATGGTTTTTCCAAAAGTATTCGTCAATTCCATTCCTGGACCAAGGTTGATTCAAGACTGAATTGCCCCATTGTTTCAATCCAGTTGTCACAAGTTTGATCTTACGAGAAGATCTCACATGTCACCCACCAAGAGCTTGTATGATGTTGGCTCTAGAAGGATTTCCATCTTCATCGTGAATACTTTTACATACCACTCAGATGTTCTGGCAATACCACAAGGATAATGCGTAGGACTCTTAATATATACTTACTTTCCACATTGTGTGAAAAAGCAAGTCTTCAAGAATTTAGTGTCCTAACGAGATATTGTGGATGATCTCTTGGCTCTAGACTCAATAGTGCACATTTGGTTCCTGTGCCGGAGACTAGGGAGAGGGCCTCCTACTTCAATATCAACCATCTCTAAGAGAAAGTCGATAGATTATGTCGGTTCCCCGTGAGAATGAAACAAGCCCTTTTAAGAGGAACTTGAGTGGTTTGGAAAGTTTAGTGCAGTGCGTCACTGGGTCCATGACGTCTTGTCTTCAATACCGGCGTTACCTTAGTAACCACCAGTAGCATATGTATTGAACCCGGTTTCTGCCCTAAGGTTGAATTGATGGAGGGCTATTTCTTTTCACCCTTTTTCACATTCAGTTCTTTTTCATTCTTCAACCCCTTCAGTGCTTACCGAGACTTCATTACTAGAACCTTGTTGGGTTTATTCCAGTACTAACTCTGTCTCAGTCCGCACTCTTCCCATATTCTCATTTTTCTCCTTTTTTCAATATACCTAAGGACTCTATACTATCTAGTGAATTGTCCCTGGGTAGATCCCTCCGGTTCTGGCGGATCGTGGGAACAAATACCTAACCTAACCATCCTTATAACACCATGCATAAAGTAAAATGGTCGGTCTTTTGGTATTGTTCATTCCTTCTCGAAACCAATTGAAAAATCATTTGGAAAACCAATCAAGGTACTTGTGATACGAGATCAAAGCATTTTGTACCTTAATAGTTTTGATCATTTAGAAAATGCTCCCCCTCAACATGTGCATATGATTTTGAAATTGTTTAGCACATGGAGGCAAGAGTTCTTTGAAATAATTTCTTGATCACAATTTCCATGGAAAAAGCCATTTGATTTTCATGGTAAAATTCTCCCCCTCAATATGTGCATAGGATAAGTGAAATCATTTTTATCACATAGAGGCAAGAGTTCTTTTGAAGCACATCCACGAACACATAAGCCATTAAGAAACCATTTCAAACTCAATCAAGGTACTTTATGAATCTCTTTTAAAAAAACTTTTGTACCTCGATGGTTTTGCTCCCCCTCAATATGTGCTTCGAGATTCGAAAGCGTTTAGCACATATGCGAGAGCAGCCTGCACAACTGAATCAAAACGATCAACTTTTATCAAATTTCATTATTAAATCACAAATTCTCCCCCGATCAAAAATATCAAACCCTTTGAGATTTTGGATCCCAAGTGATTTAATAAGGTTTAGAAAACATGGGAGAAAATGTGGCCTTGTTTAAATACTCATCTGGTTTTTGGATAAATCCTCCTCCTCAACATGTGCATTATGTATATTGAAATCGTTTGGCACATGGAGGCAGGAGTGCCTTTAAAGGACTAAAACCAATTCCATTTAAAACAGATTTGAGATTTAAAACACGATCTCTACCCCGATCAGAAATATCAAACCATTTGAGATTTGTGATCCCAACTGATTTAAATCATTTAGAAAAATTTGGGGAAAGACGTGGCAAGATTCAATTTTGAAAGATGACAGATACGGACCATTTTAAGACATTAAAGATTGTTAGTGTCAGGTATGATAGTTTTAAGAGATCTTTTAAGTAAAACAAAACAATTTCACAATCAAACAAGAACAGAAAAGATTTCATTTTGAAAGACCTTGATTCTAAAGAAAAAATCATACCATGACATAACATTAAATCTTTAGATCACCACTTTTTGTACAAAGCGGAACTTTTGTGAAGAAATATCGTTTGAAAATATTTTATTTTAAATCACTCTCCCCCTCAATCGATAACCGAAGTCAATAATTGAGTGACTTAAGTTTTGATAAAATGAAGTCCGGTGATTTTCAAAATTTAGTCCAATATATTTTCAACACAATATTTTTCCATTTTCAAAACAATTTAATCAAATTTTTCAAAATGTTTTAAAAATGGTATCCTGCACAAAGATACGTTAGGTGGTTGAGAAGCTTCTGTTGTTGTTGCTGTAGGGTTTGGAAGAAAAGCCGTCTGCTGATGCAGTGAGACTTCTTCTTACGTTGCATTTTGAATGCCAACTGAGGTCAAATTAAGCTCTGTTTCTTCAATCACTTAGAAGAAAACCATCTGCTGATGCAGTGAGACCTCTTACGTTGCATTTATGCCAACTCTCCATAGAAGTCCAATTAAGCTCCGTTTCTTCATTTGTCAACCCAAGATATAGTTACCCTTTCCTTTCGGCATCCAATCATATTAATCTGTGGGATCCGGATCGGGAACATTCTTATAACCAATATACCTGCATACGTTAGTGAACACACATACAAGTATATGGTGGTCGACATCACCCAAACAACAATCGACTAATTCAAGTCAATTCAACATATCAATCAGTTCATATAAATGTATGAGAATAATGTGTTCATCAAACTCTAATCATCTAATCCTAGCAATCATATCCTAGGCACCTAGTCCTTCAACATAGGTTAACATCATTTTTAATTAAGCATATTAGGATAATTAAGAAAGCCCGTTAGATGATGTAGATTTAAAAAAACATTATCCCCCTCAATCCATGACTCATTTTATGAAAGGTTTAAAAGCGCTGAAGTCATTGATTGAGTTTTCAATTTTACAAAAACTCTGAATCTGATTGTTTTAAAAGCAACTCATTTACCACCATTTTTGAAAACACCAAATATTTTTCTAAAGAATTTTAGACGGAAAAACATTTGTGTAGGAACAGCAGTCCTTCGACATACTTTCCTTGTCTTGTTTTAAGGATAAGTGCACGAAATATTTTGAAAATAGTTTAAGCGTAGCACTTTCCTTCTTTAAAAAAACGGGTTGCTATCTGAACTAATAGCAAGCCATTGTTTAAGCACGGGTTACAGTCTGAAGTAACTGCAAGCCATATTTTGAAGCGCGGGTTACAGTCTGAAATAACTGTAAGCCATTTTTTGAGACATGTTTAGAAAAGAATATTTACACCTCCTGCTCGAACTTCATCTATGGTCCCGTGCCATTATTGAATGACATTTCTAAGACCGTAGATGTTATCGATACCAGAAGACATGTCATGAGAAAACATATTTTTGGTATTTTTGAAATTTTCTGATTTTTATGGGTTTTTAAAGGTTTTATATTTTTCTATTTTCTTTTGATGGTTTTATATTTTTCTATTTTCTTTTTGTTGGTTTTATATTTTTGTATTTTGTTTTTCGAATAAATATTTACAATGATAGAATAGATGATATAGTTAAAGAAGATGATGATACGAGTACCGAGATAAGGATATCGAGCAGCCCCGTTGTAGAAGATAGACTTCATCATCCCTAAAACTTTCACCACCAAAGCTTTCGAGGCTCTTGCATTGAAGAAAGAAATTGAACCATCTAAAAGTGAGACTCTGGCAGCTTCCCCCCAAACCGAAAATCCTTTGGATGAGCAGATTCGAAGCTCTATTTCAAGCTTTCCTTAGCCAGGTGCACAAAGAAGCACACCATTATCATAAATCCCGCTGCTCCTTTTAAGACCGATAATCGAGAATCTCCGTTCGGGGTTATATCATCCATAAGAACAGCAACGTATCATCCCACACATAAATAATCTTCTCAAATTTCATAACCACTGAAGTCTGAAGCGATCCATTCCAAAAGATGTCAAGAGAGCAATTCCCCCAAGTAGTTGAATTGTTGCAGTCAGCCTCTTTGTATAATGCTCTAGAACTCTCCCAAATACACTTCATGAGGGGAATGAAGAGCACCTTCCCATGTTCACATTTTTCTTCCCTGATGAACGTGTATGAAGCTCAAGAACCCGAAGTACACCAATATCCAAGAACTCTCCCGAATACACATCATGAGGGTAATGAAGAACACCTCCCCTATGTTCACATCTTTCGTCCCTGATGAATGTGTATGAAGCCCAAGAATCCGAAGTACACACATTCCCAACGAGAGAGTAACTGATAACACCTCCCTCATGTTACACATTTATCTCCCCTGAATATGTCGTACTTGTGTACCTCTTTTATCTTCAGAAACTTTCTCTAACATCTCTTACCCCACATAGTTGGAATAAGAACACTAAACGCCTTGATGAGTAAAACCTTGAGTTTCTCTGCGGTCATGACATTTGTTTTCCCGGAATATCTTCAATCACTTAGAAGAGTTAAGTTCATCAAGTTTACTCGCCATGAGTCAAACCTTGAGTTTCTCTGCGGTAATAACATTTGTCTTCCCGGGATATCTTCAATCACTTAGAAGAATTAAGCTCATCAAGATTACTCGCGTTTAGATGCGTGTCTCCTTTCCCCTTGCTGGTTTTGATGCTTCAGAATCAGCAACTCATTGAAAGCCCGTATACAAGAAATTTGTTGAGAAGAACACTTGAATTCTTTGTGAGAATCAACTTGCTGAAGACTCTCTCTGACTATTTATATCAACCCTTCTGTAGACAATTTGAAGTGACCACTGAAGAAGAAAACCCGCTATACCATACTTGAAACTGAAGTCAACTTCCCCACATTTGTATCTTAAGCTTGCAGCTAATGATGGAAGAACGGTGTAGAGAATTTATGCTTCAAGCAAATCTCTAAGTACTCACTACCCAAACAAAGTATGAGACATTAACACCTCTTGCTTTTATCCACACCGTCATATGCGTGTGACACTGAGTAAAACAAAGTAACTCCTAATAGTGATAGTTAACCAGGTCTTCAACCTTCCACCTCGACTGCTGGTAACTAGATAATCCAAGTCTTCGACTCAAATTCTTAAGCCCGAGCAAGTTATCAAATAAGAACACGCCTTTGTGAAAGTCAACTTCAATCTCAAATAAGTGATAAATGATTAACTCCGAAGTAATCACCTTGTGTCAAATGTTCAACAATAGTCAATATCAACGTCTCGAGTAGTCACTGCTAAAGAATATGAGCACGTCTAATTGGGAATTGAATCTGACATATAACTTTCTCCCAATTAGTGCTCTCCCCTAAACCGACAATCTGTTTGATAAATGCCCAGATTAAGAAGAAGTCTTTAGATCGTTAAATGCAACTCGTCTTTAGTCTTCTAACATGTAGCAGAAAATGTAGAACAGACTGTAGACTCGACCTTCTTCAAGATTGTGCAGTTGGGGAATAGATAGTTAACATCTTCAACTCACACCAAAAAAGCATTCCACCAAAAAGCATCCCAATTAACTTACATCTTGCAAATCCCCTTTAACTAAAATCCCTCCCAATCAAACAAGAACAGAAAGATGTTCATCAGGAAAATCAGCAATAAGGCCGCAACGAACACACAAGATGGTAACGCCAAACTACCAATCACATCAAACAAGAACAGATAGATTGTTCGGAATCATCATGTTGATGTGTACGTGAAGCATTAACCGGAAGCACTTTGTCGATAAACTCATCAATCCGAGTGAAGATGTCAACCAACGGCTTCTTCGAAGAAACTCCATGTAAAGATGACCCGATAAGAAGAAGCTCGGTTCTTACATGAGTTTAGAGCCGTATGACCATTTGTATTCTCTAATATCAATCAACAATGCAAAAAATTCACACTTCTTCTCCCCCTCAAGAATTGCATACGGAGATGCCATTCTTGACTAAACAAGTGAAAATCATCCGAATGTTCTATTCACACTTCTCTCCCGCAAAATCAGCACATGATGTCGCCATCTTCATTATAATCGAGCAAGTGGAATGAGAAAACAATCAGTGGTAGCCCGGTTCACTTGATGACTGAAGCGCATGGAAAAAGTATGAAGCATGTTGATGAGAATGGTCATAATAAGAAGATTTCTCTTCTTCAGAAGATAAAGCGCACTGAAGCGTACACTTTTCTTTTCTTTAGGGTACGAGGCATGAACTGAAGTGTTCATACGTCATAAGAAGATTTCTCTTCTTTTCAAGATAAAGCGCACTGAAACGTACACTTTTCTTTTCTTTAGAGAACGAGGCCTGAACTGATGTGAACAGACGTCATAATCTCTCTCTTTTCATCATCTCTTTTGGCAAAACATGTAATCAACCCATTATCATTCAGTAGGCTCATTGTCGTGACAGCTGATGGAGAAAACCCAATATGATGAATTTGACCCTGAAGTAAACTAACCCGAACTCGTGACTTATACTTGCACATATGTAACAAAGAGCGGTGTCGATTTCCATTAGCATCTCTAAGTACTCTCTAAGTACTCTATACTCTTCATCCAACCAACCATCAAGTAATCGACGTACATTACCTCTTGAAAATCCACAATTGAATGTGACACTGAGCACTACAACGTAACTCCTTTAAGTGATAGTTATTTTGAGGTGATAAGAGCCCAATTCCCCCAAGTGGTAAAAGAAGAGGTAAAAGTCACCCAACAATAACTAGATTTCCAAGTCTTCATTTTTGATAATAAGCTCAAACAAGGATCATGAAGAATCTTCATCCATCCATCCCCGATACCTTCAGATACTAAGTACACTCGCCCGTGATAATTCACTTCAACCTCAAATAAATAATACTGAATTAACGTCGTTGACACATCTTCTGAACTGCTCACATCTAGCCTTCTTTGACATTTAAATGAATTTTGATAATGGTTTCATCCCGACCATGGTTAATAGCACATAACCCCGTAAAACCATGTAATAACCAAACTACCAAGACGAATATCCAAACACACATCCAATTTATGAAGTACACCCTTTTTTCCTTTCTTCGAAGCATAAATCGTAGCACAAGCATCAAGAAGATCTAGAATTACACTTTCTCTTCTCCAAGATGGTTCCATCATTACGGGATTTTACAATTCCATGGTTTAAACCGAGAAATAGATTCTTTCGCGGGATTTTACAAAACCAGGAATAAACCGTAAGATAGCTCCGGAAATGCACTTTACTATTACCAGGATGTTTCCATAGTCACGGGATTTTACAAGTCTATGATTTAAACCGAGAAATAGGTTCTTTCGCGGGATTTTACAAAATCAAGACAAAACCGTAAACAATGTTAGCTTGAATATGTTATGACGACTTTGGTTTCAGTGAATATCTGTTTTATGGGAATATGCAGTGGTTCATCAACGGTTCATTAACCAACATCATCAACATCAACAATCATCCAATCAATACTTTGGTAAACACATTATTCACGCATTATGTCGACAAATGTTGTGACCACCTGGAGAAGTAAACCCGATATACCAAACTTGATCATGAAGTAAGATTCCCAGATTTGTTACTTAAACTTGTACTAATCCTCGTGAGAAAGAAACGGTGTACCCAATGTACAAAACCTCTTGACATTCTCAACTGAGTGAGACACCGAAGTGATAGCTATGTTGTGGGTTAAGCGAGAAAGAATCACAAACGTAACTAAATAGCCAAGTCTTTATCACCCTCTATGAATGCCCAAACAAGTCGTCTTCGCGGAGGGGTAGAAGGAAAGAAGACGAAATAAGTGAACACGCCTGGAAAACTTCACAGCGAACCCAAATAAGAAATACCGTACAAACATCCTTGTAGTCATTTTAGTTCAACCATCAATTCAAGTTGTGACATAATATTCTTAGTGAAAACGTGAACACCAAAATATCAAACCTCATAACATACCAACTTTCATCATCAACCTGCTTGAATAATCAAAACACATCATCAAATCTCATTATCACACATCACAACGTCAAATCTCATTGTCATCAATAAACATCCGATCAAAAATCCATAACGCTTTAGAAGACCCATGTCCATAACTCTAATTATTTTACCCTGTCCTTTGAACAAATCACACCAAACAATAATCTCGTACTAGTCCATTTACAAATTGTCCAAGAAAAAAAACCGATTCACATTACAGTCTCTTCCAACAATAGGCAACAAAAATAATCTCATGTAAACCCGACAATGATTCCATGTATGAAGCGTAGACCAAATAAGCCTTTAAGCAAGTTTTATACACAAAGCCCAATCCTGATTGAAAAAAAATCATTTCGGGGTACAAAGTGTTTCACGATCCATTAATACATGCATTCGCAATTGACCAAGAAAAACTTGATTGAGACAAATATTATGCATTAGACACTCATCAGTTCACGATCACGTTCAAGGCCCATTCAATCCATTAAGAGACCCTTGAGCCTTGATCCAATTTAGTTCAACTGTACATGAGGCCCATCTGATATGTTAAGCGTCCAGCCCATGTCCAACTCACAAGACTTACCCGATCCATGAAATTAACACTCATAACCGGTTATGTAAATGACCATATATAAGAGTGTTACCCTAAGATTACTCACTTAACCCTAACACATCTCAAAACACTCCGCCCCCATCATTCTCTGCCTCCCTCCTCCATCTAAACGTTTCACAAAGAACACACACATCAAACAGATAAATCACACCAAGTATTCACAACAATCATAGCACATGACTTGGGTGTACATTCGAATGTCGTGACCTCGCCACAGGGTTGGCTTGAGAGTCAACGATTCGCCACAGAGATGGCCTCAACAACATGCAAGTGTTCACAGGTAGGTTTCATCTTGAAGATCTTGAAGAGTTATCATATTGTTTTTCGAATCACCTTAATTTTCCACTGAAATCGAAACAAAGACAAAGGAAAGGCATACTTGCTTCTTTCTTTTCTTTATAAGTTTCGTATAAAATACATGTGAATCAATGATGAATGTCAATTTCGTGTTTATGGCCATTGGTCTTGATGTATAATAGTACCACGAAAGTTTGAAATCTGAGATTCAAGTACTTTTGGTTCGGATCTTATCCTTTTGATTTATATTTAACGACTCAAAGAGTGGATGAAACCTTAAAGTTTTGTTCACTCTTTAATGTTCGTACATTTAAACACTTTTGGATCAATGAAGATGAGATTTCGTATTAAAAGGCTCTTGGAAGTCTTGATGAATCAATTAAGTCCCACGAAAATATCTGAGATCTTTAGATGACAAGACATTAAGAAACTTTGATTGGATCGATGATATACTCGTTTCTTTGTGTATAGATTTTTGAGATCTAAGTGTTTAGACAACCACACATAAACGAAGATGAGATCCGATATTGAATAGTTGTTACATGTTTATGTTTTGTGTGTTGGTTTTGAATCGATGTAAGGTTGGTTTTCTGTTGGTTGTTGATGTGGCTGAGGCAGTGTTTGTCTTGGTTTACAAGTGTCGTGTTTTTGGTTTTGGTCGAGGTTTAGTTTTTATAGATGCATACATGCTTACTTCTTCTTCATCTTCATTCTGTCTAAGTCGCTAGGACAAAGTCTTACAGTCAAGTTGCTAGGTCAATGGAGTCAAGTCGCTATACTAAGTTGCAAGTCTAAGTCGCTAGCCTTTTTACACAGGTCGCTACTTGTTAAATAACAAGTAGCCAAGTCGCTAACTCTTTTTCCAAATCAAGTCGCTAGGTCAAAGGTTCAACTAAGTCGCTACCAGATACAATGCATCTAGACAACTTGTAAAGACAAGTCGCCACATAACTAAGTCGCTAGATAGATTGACCCAACTCGCTACCAAGACTTTTGACATTTTATGATGAGTTTTCCGACCTCTTTACCGACCATATTCATACTTAACCCAGAAATCTGCATATAACTGCTTTTGACCCATGTTTGACCACGTATAGACTTGCCCATTTGACCAGATTCATAAGATACCCAGAAAACTGCAGTAAATCTTCATATATGCCTGAGTTAGACCAAAGAAACGCTGATTTTGACCACATGGTTTCACGAATTTGGTACCAAAAGAAACGTGTAAGGACTGTTTGGACACGTTTAACACAACCAGATAACACTTAATATCCAAAACCAGTTAACAACATTTCCAACCATGTATAAATTTAAAAAACTGTTAACAACATTTTTTGACCAAAAACTATGAGAAAAACATGGATAGACAGTGTAACATATTTTCCGACCAAAAGAAGTGCAAAACAGTTTTAACAAAGTACAACAAACCACCATAAATCAACACAACACAAAAAACCTTGGCTCTTGATACCAATTGTTAGGATCCAATATTTATGTGTTAGATGATTCGGGTGGTCTTGGGAGATCAAAATACATGTTTTCCATTTTAGAGAGAGAAAGTAGAGAGAGAGGGTGTTCTTGCTAGAGGTTTACACAAATTGTAGAGTATTAGATTATGAAGCACCACCCCTTCCATGGATGGAAGGGGTATTTATAGTTACAAATACTCGACCTCCTATCGGCCTGTGGATCAGGGATACAGTGGGTAAAGACCCGTCCTTCCTCCACGGTGTTGCACTAAACTATTTTACGCTACTGACTAACTAATAAAACAATAAATAACGTGACTAACGACAAATCTACGAGCTAACTTATGCTAGATAACATTTGGGGTGACCGACTCTTCACTAAGAAATTTTCCAATTCCTAACAATTTTTGGTCAATTGGCAAGAAAGGTCCTCAAACTTTGGAAAATTACAAAAATAGTCCTTGGACCTTTAAAAATGGATTTTATGCAAAAAGGGTTCTTGTATTATCAATGTATGGCAAATTTGGTCCCTGTGAGAAGTTTGGAATAATGGCACTTTCAGTCCCTCATGTTTGGCAATTGTACATTTTTGGTCCTTGTTATTTCTCCTAAACCAAACGGACACAATATAATATCCAAGCCCATAATACAAGCCCAAACCCACTGCCTTTGACCCTTTGCCCTTGACCCCCAGGTCACAACTTCATTTTGGCCCTGCCACAAACCAATTTGACCCCTTGTTATTAATACCACCCAGTCAAACCAAAGTCAAAACCCACTACGCGCTCAAAAAACCAGAAACACTGTACACTGTCTCTCCCAACACTGAATCTCAATACCATTCCTGGTTTCACCACTTTTTCAACTTCCCCTCCCATACCATGTCCCCTCCAACTCCTATACACTCCAAAACCTTTAATTACTTCAACCAAACTCAATTAATGATAAAACCTGCTTGAAGAATTTTTGGCGCCAAAAAGCTAGGTGGACGGTTCTGATGATTCTAGCCAATCCAATGGCTCAAGTTTGGTGGGAAACAATCAGAGGCATGTGGGAATGATGTAAAGTCTATAAAGATGAAGTGAGATGCAATGTATCAATATCTTTAAGTGTAATTTTATTTTTCTTAGTCGTTTTCTTTAAATTAAGCTTTTCAATGTATGTTTTTATTTCCAAGTACCTTATTTCAGTCTCTCAAGTGTATTTGAACCTCTTTTAATAAGTAACTTCAAGTGTTAAAGTGTATTTCAGTTTATGAAATTTCTCATATTGATGCAAAATCTCAAATTGAATCAAATGGTGTTTTCAGTTGTTTGTATGGACTAGAATAAGTCATTTAAGCTCCAAGAAAGCTTAAGCAAGCTTTTAGCAACTCTAAAATTCAGTTTAGTTTCAAAAACAGAAAAAATCACAAAAATACCAAGAAAATAGTCAAAAATCAAAAACCACTTGAAAGGTGATCACAGCTGGAGCAAGGTACATAGTGGATGGCCTTGGGTTAGTAGCTTATTGGTAAGCTTATAAGGGTGTTAGTTGGTCTTGGTTCTCAGTTCCAAGCTTGGAAGCATTTGTAAGCTTTTTACTAAATTCTTGCAATTTACTGTTTAAGTATACTTAAATTTGAATATCTGTGTTTGTATGTTAGTTAGTCATAGTTAAGTTAGTTTAAGCCATAAAATCAGTAGGGTGTTAATTTAAATTTGTGTTTTGAGAAAATCTCATTTTGACAGTCAAACAAGCTTAGGTCTAGAATCTTGGTTTCAGTTGATTAGTGTTGATGATTTGTGTTCTCTTAGTGCTAATATTTGATAATACAAGGTCTGTAATCAAGTTTAAGGTTTAAAATTGTGAGTTGCTTTGAAAAAGTTCATAACAGTCAACATCAAGGGGTGTTTGGTTTAGTGTGTTCAAAGGTTCTTTGTTCAGTGGTTTTGTTGGAAATCTTCATAACTTAGTCTAAACCACTTATATCAGTCAAGAGAACAAGTTCTAATTCAAAGAAAGTCAAAATATCCTATAATCTTGTATCTGCAGTCACTGTTGGAGTTTTTAAGATCCATGATCATCATTTTGTGTTCAAAAGTTGTTAACCTTGCTTAATTTAGTCTTATCTTACTTTATAACAACATATTCAGTGAATTAGATCAACTCAAATCTCATTTTGGTCAACTTTGCACTTGTTCTAAAAAAGTCAAAATCTCAAATGGTCGTTTTTGAATAAACTTGGGAATTCCACTGAGGGCTTAATAGTGAGTTTCATTTTATAAGCTTTTGGGGTATTGTAGTCTAGTTGGTAAAGAAAAATACAAAAATGATAGTTCTTAGTTTCTCAGCTGTTTGAGTGCTTTTTCAACTGCTTTTTGTGGGGTACCTGTCTGCAAAAGTGCCCTGTGCACAGAACATAAGCTCAAATTGATAAGCTTGCACTAAGCTTATTACTTGTCCAAACTTTGTGTTCTCTGGTTCCTTGGAAAGCCAACCTGGTCTTCTTGAATTGCCAAGTCTCAGTTTTCACTTTTGAGCTTATTAGCTAGGGCTGCTAAGGGCTTAAAGATTGTCCCATTTCTTTGATAAATCAAAAGTGCTTATTGCTTATTATTCACTTATCAGTGTGCTTCTTTGCATATTTTAGCCTCATTTCAGTCTCTCTAGCTTATTCCATCTTACTTTGAGCTTTTGTTTCAGTATACAAGCTTGTTTGAGCTTATTTCCATCAAATAAGCTCATATAAGCACTGTTTGGTCATAAGCTCATCAAATCAGCTTATTTTAGTTTTGTAAAATTTTTGTCTTTATTAAAGTTTCTTATTATTAGTATATAAGTAGTTTTCAAAAATAAAAATCACAAAAACATCAATATAAAAATAGTGATAGCGTTTATTTAAGATTTTTTAGCTTTTTGATTTTTCTTTTCAACTTTTTAATAAGCAAAACTTGTTTTTCTCTTTTTCTTAGGTTTCTGTTATCATATAGGATTTTTAGAAAAAGTTTCAGATTTTTCTCTATCTTTTTAGTATTTATTATAATTATAAATAGTTAATAAATAATAAATAATTAGTAATAAATAATTAAAAAGTCTAAAAAATATATTTTCTGTTTTAAAATTAGTTTTATCATATTTTAGATTTTTCAAAGTTAAAATTTTATTTTTCCAAGTTTATTTTCTATTTTCTAGTATTTAAGTGTATTTAAAATAGTTATTAATTAGTAATAATTAGATAAAAAGTGTGAAAAATATATTTTTAGTTTTAAAATTAGTTTTATAGTATTTTAGATTTTTCAGAATCATAAGTTTATTTTTCTAGCCTTATTTTGTATTTTCTTCTAATTTAGAGTATTTATTAAATAGTTAAAATAGTTTTTAATTAATAGTAATTAATTAAATAGTGTTAAAAATAATTTTCTTTTTCTAATAATTTTCTTTTATTTTTAGGATTCCAAAAATGTCATTTTTATATTTTTAGGCCTTTTATTTCTTAGTTTTCACTTTTTATTTTGTGCGTATACGTAGTTTTTAAAACTTACGTTTACGTTTTTCTCATCTTGTTGTTGTGCTTTCCAATTCTGTGTCCGATTCTATTCCAAATCAATCAGTAGTGTAATTTCTAAATCAAAACCTTTACAGATCACTATCCTTAGTGATCATTCTATCTTCTGAGTTTGTTTAACACACCATTGAGTCTCCTTGGGACTTAACGACCCGGGAATCCCCTGTATTCTCTGATCTTAATTGTATTTGTGTCTGAGCTGTTTTAAGTCTGTTTAGACTTGACTGTTCAGCGCGGATCAAATTTTGGCGCCGCTGCCGGGGAGGCTTTAGCGTGTGTTTTAAACCATTTTCAGATCCATTGTTGCACATACCCACCATTTGTAAAAAGTTTTTGTAAAGTTATAGAAAATCAAAAAAGTCATTAACCCTTTTCCTAAAGTGTTAAAACACAAAAAAAATATAAAACAACAAAACAATCGGAACGTTTTCTATTTTGTATTCTCTTTTAAGGTGATTCTTAAAGAGATACGATTTGGTTAAACGGAACGATAACAAAAATATTGTCCAAAAGTTTTTGAACCCATCTGCACAAATCTAACCTACGTCTTTTCAGTGGTACTTAATTGAATACATAAAAATCAACCACCGCAAATCAAGGCAGTGCACTACCTAACTGGGGGTGCGACCATTAATAAGTTCCCGAACATCAGATTTAAAACTTGCCTTTGTGTCACTTGTGATTTGGTGTACCTTTTTCAAAGAAGCCATTTCATTTGTGATTATTGGTTAAGTTCACTTGTGTTTTGCCTCATTTGTTTTGAAAATTGGTTTTTATACATAGTGCATGCGCACTCGTTCTTCCAGTTCTACAAGTCCACTTTCTGAACTTGGAAAGATTCCTCGTAGACGTAGAGGACGTTCAGCTCCTTCAGCCGTGACTGAGGAACGTCTACCACCACCACCTCCTGTCGAAATGGCAGACGAACGTACTATGGCGGAAATGCTCCAAGCACCCACCGAGGGTTATGGAGATGCCATCGTTTTACCCGTAATCAATTCTGATCACTTCGAATTGAAGACACATTTGATCCAACTTGTGTCTACAAATCAATTCCACGGGTTTGATCGTGAAGACCCATATGCACACATCCGTTGGTTTAACAAATTGACTTCAACTATCAATTACAAGGATGTGCCACAAAAAGTCATCAAGTTGATGCTTTTTCCATTCTCTCTTGAGGGGACAGCCCGGATTTGGCTGGAAAAAGAACCCCCTCGATCTATCGAAACTTGGGAGGATCTTGTTCAAAAGTTTGTGAATTACTTCTTTCCTCCATCAAAGACGACTAATCTTAAAAATGAAATTTCTGGATTTCGTCAAAATTTCGATGAAAACTTTGGAGAGGCATGGGAGAGATTCAAAGATCTCCTCAGGAAATGCCCCCATCATGAATTCACAGAGCTTCAACAAGTCAATATCTTTTACAATGGGTTGAACGGTAATGATCAAGATTCCTTGAATGCAGCCGCAGGCGGCAATATCTTGAATCGTAGACCTAAAGATGTGATTGAGATTTGCGAGCAAAAATCAAAAGTTCCTATTTCTCGCAACAAAGTCAATACTCCTAACACTCCTGCTCCTTCATCCAGTAACTCTTCTGAGTTAGCAGCTCCGATAGCTGCTCTAACGGATGCCATCCGTTGTATGATTAAGGATGTTAAGGAAATCAAAAGCGAAATTCATAAGCCTGAGCCAGTCAAAGCCGTAAACAAGGTGTGTGAAACTTGTAGTGGTCCACACGCGTACTATGATTGTCAAGCAACTGATGCTTCCTTTTACCAAGCCCCCGTAGCTTCGGTAAACCATAATCAATACCGACCACATGCTGAACCACACTACCGTGCTAACACTAATCAGGCACCACCCGGTTTCAACCAGAATCATAATATGCACAACCGGAATCAAAACCAACCTAGAATGAACCAAGGTTATCAAAACCAAGGTAATTTCTATCCTGCACCCAATCAAGGTTTCCAACATCAGGGGAACCTTCATCAAAACAATTTCAATCGAGGGAATCAATTTCATGGGAATGTGAATCCTAATCAAGGGAATTTTGGTCATAATCAAAACATACGGCCTCAAATTGTCCCTCCAGCTCCTCCCATCATTACTCCTCCAGGACCATCATCTGATGAGTTACTGAAGCAGTTTATGAAATCCCAAGATGAAATGAACAGGTTGTTGGTCAGTCAGATTGCTGATCTGAAGAAGTCTTTAAATGATCGACCCTCGGGCTCAGGTACTTTACCGAGCAACACGATCGCTAACCCGAGGGGCGATGCCAAGGCGATCACAACCCGAAGTGGTGTTTCATACACTGGACCTGCTGTTCCTACTACCTCTTCCTCTTCTTCTCTCCCAAAGGTAGTAGAAAGTGAACCGAGGACACACAATGGACCTACGACTCCAATGCCACCTCCACCAGTGCCAATGAGTCAAGTTACCAAGGAAACAAAGGACAAGGTGCATTATTCAAGCCCACGAAGTACCGCACACGTCCTACCTTCGGTAGTCCAACCTCAAGTTGTCCAGAAACCCAATCAAGGAGTTGTGTTTGAACATCCTGTAGCTCCTGTTGAGAAATCCAAATCTTCTCTTCCTTACCCATCTAGAATGCATGATGAGAAGCTTAAAGACAAAACCAAAGAGCAAATGGAAAAAAATTTTCAAATTTTCAATGAATTGCACTTTGATATAAGCTTCGTTGATGCTCTTGTTCTCATGCCCAAATTTGCATCTACTCTCAAAGGGTTACTAAGCAACAAAGATAAGTTATCTGAAATGGCTAAAACCCCTCTCAATGAGCAATGCTCAGCGGTCCTTCTTAAAAAGCTTCCCGAAAAGCTTGAAGACCCTGGCAAGTTTTTAATCCCGTGTGATTTCTTGGGGATGGTTCAATGCTCCGCCTTGGCCGATCTTGGCGCTAGTATTAACCTCATGCCACTCTCAGTGTGGAAGAAACTTTCTCTCCATGAACTTACTCCTACTTGTATGACTCTCGAGCTAGCGGACTGTACCATAACTCGTCCACTTGGAATAGCCGAGGATGTCGTGGTTAAAGTAGGGAAGTTTCATTTTCCCACTGACTTTGTTGTGGTAAACTTTGATGCTGATCCTAGAGTTCCCCTCATCTTAGGGAGAGCTTTCTTGAGAACGAGTCGTGCTCTAATCGATGTATTCGCTGAAGAGTTGACTCTACGGGTTGATAACGAAGAACTCACGTTGAATATCAAACAGAACTCCAAACCTCTGAACAAACATAGTGTTGCCACAATCGATCAAAAATCCAAAAGAATCGATGCAACACTCTCTAATTTCACGGTTAAGAGTGTTCACCAAAAACGTGCTGAGCTAAAAGCTATGAAAATCAACCCTGGTTCAAACAAATGGTTTGAAAGTTGTACTAAGGGAGTCATGAGTATTCTTGATGATGATGATCTTGATTCGGAGACTTTATCGGAAGTGGTGGAAACTGCTAGCTCTAAGAGCACACCACTTGTCCCACCTCCAGAATCAGTTTGTCGTATTGAGCTTGTTAACTCTGTGGATGAAGCTGAATTCTCTTCAAAGGATCCAATCATATTTGAAAATCAATCTATCATAGCCAATTCTACTCCTTCTATCACTCCTTTTGAGGGAAGTGACTCCATCTTGGATGAGATTGAAGCATACTTGGCTAGTGATTCTGTTCCTTGGGAGATTGATCACGCTCCAATTGATATCGAGCGGGACATACTTCTCATTGAGAAGTTGCTTTATGGAGATAAATCATCCATTTCATATCCTGATCCTATTGTTTCCGACTTTTCCATTCCTTCCCTCAATCCGGATGAGGAAGATGATAATTTTTGGAAAGAAGTCGATGCTTTTCTAAGTGATGAATCAATCCCAACAGGGGTTGATGATTCTTATTTGGATTCAGAGGGGGACATCCTTTTTCTTAACAGTTTATTAAACGAAGAATCGTCCCCAATCCTCCCTTCCGGAAACTCCTTTGATAATCACCATACAAGCTTAAAGTTTAAGCTTAAAAACGTTAAAAATGGTGATTTACTTCTTTCTAATGAAGAATGGACATGCATTGTAATGCACATATTTATTCCATTCTTCACGAATGGTGTGGTTGCTCTTTCCCTTTTCTCTTCCGGGAATGAGGACACCATTTTTGACCCCGGTATTATCCTTTATAGTTTCTACTATTAAAATACCGGTTGTATCTCGTCGGAGTGGAACTTTCTGATGTTCATGTGTTTATTAACATTGTGAATGAAAGTCCGATCGAGATTGGTTTTCCACGTTACTTTCCCCATGAACCAATGAATTCGGGGTCGAGTCAAGCTAGCGACTCGGAAATCAAAAACAGTAGCATGCACCATATGGGTTTTCACCCATAATTCTGTCTTCTTACCCCCTTTCTACCATCCTAGTGTGGGGGAGTTTTCCCCACACTGTTGTATATTCTCATTCTTTCTAAAAAAAAAAAAAAAAAAAAAAAAAAAAAAAAAAAAAAATCTCTCTTCTTTCTAAATAATGGCCGTAATATTTCCCTTTTACGTTCTTTGTTTCGGCATAACCGCCGGTACTTTGAATATTGAGGGCAATATTCATTTCTAAGTGTGGGGGGGAATTCTCACGAATTTCATATATTATCCACCCAATTCCCCCGTTTTTGGCCAAAAATTTTTTTTGGAGTAAGTGTTTTACACTGACTCAGCTTGGTTATCAGTCCGCCATGTCTGTAAGACAAAAGGATTGGCTAATCCAGGAGCAAACGGCTCTTGGTAAAGATTTCTCAAATCCGTTTATATGGCTTGCAATTTGCCCAAAATTGTATGGTTCCTCAGCTCCCCATCATCCTCAAAAGATAATGAGTTGGCTAGCCCGCAAGGTTATGGCTTGTGGTAAAGGCAGTGGAAAATCCATAATTGGTATTCAGCTCACCAAAGATAATTCTGATAATTTATCTAAGAGTTGGCTAGTCCAGAAGGGTACGGCTTCTGGTAAAGACACATCAAATCCGTTATATGGTTTATGATTTGCCAATAAATCATCTGGTTATCGTTGTACCAAGATTCTTACTTGAATCAAAACAATTGGCTACTCCAGAAGTGATGGCTTTTGGTAAAGAGATTAAATCCATCAAGTTTTCTCAAATCATTGCTAGGGACTAGCAATATCTCAGTGTGGGGGATTGATGAGTCTCTAAATACTCATCATTTTTGTATAATCTAAACTGCAAAATCATCTGAAAACACTCAGAAACACATCAAAATGATCAAAATATCACAAATCAGTGTTTTATGTGTTTTAAATGCAAAAATATCAAAATCAGATGAAAAATGTATCAAGTTTACAAAATTGGCAGTTTTAGTCCCCCAAGTTTTAAAAGTTGTCAAATCTAGTCCCTGGAAATTCAAAAATGTGGAAATTTATCATTCAAGGTCCCTGAAGTATTCTAAGTTATTTAAAATGATCCTTGAATGAATTTTTAGTCAATTGGCAAGAAAGGTCCTCAAACTTTGGAAAATTACAAAAATAGTCCTTGGACCTTTAAAAATGGATTTTATGCAAAAAGGGTTCTTGTATTATCAATGTATGGCAAATTTGGTCCTTGTGAGAAGTTTGGAATAATGGCACTTTCAGTCCCTCATGTTTGGCAATTGTACATTTTTGGTCCTTGTTATTTCTCCTAAACCAAACGGACACAATATAATATCCAAGCCCATAATACAAGCCCAAACCCACTGCCTTTGACCCTTTGCCCTTGACCCCCAGGTCACAACTTCATTTTGGCCCTGCCACAAACCAATTTGACCCCTTGTTATTAATACCACCCAGTCAAACCAAAGTCAAAACCCACTACGCGCTCAAAAAACCAGAAACACTGTACACTGTCTCTCCCAACACTGAATCTCAATACCATTCCTGGTTTCACCACTTTTTCAACTTCCCCTCCCATACCATGTCCCCTCCAACTCCTATACACTCCAAAACCTTTAATTACTTCAACCAAACTCAATTAATGATAAAACCTGCTTGAAGAATTTTTGGCGCCAAAAAGCTAGGTGGACGGTTCTGATGATTCTAGCCAATCCAATGGCTCAAGTTTGGTGGGAAACAATCAGAGGCATGTGGGAATGATGTAAAGTCTATAAAGATGAAGTGAGATGCAATGTATCAATATCTTTAAGTGTAATTTTATTTTTCTTAGTCGTTTTCTTTAAATTAAGCTTTTCAATGTATGTTTTTATTTCCAAGTACCTTATTTCAGTCTCTCAAGTGTATTTGAACCTCTTTTAATAAGTAACTTCAAGTGTTAAAGTGTATTTCAGTTTATGAAATTTCTCATATTGATGCAAAATCTCAAATTGAATCAAATGGTGTTTTCAGTTGTTTGTATGGACTAGAATAAGTCATTTAAGCTCCAAGAAAGCTTAAGCAAGCTTTTAGCAACTCTAAAATTCAGTTTAGTTTCAAAAACAGAAAAAATCACAAAAATACCAAGAAAATAGTCAAAAATCAAAAACCACTTGAAAGGTGATCACAGCTGGAGCAAGGTACATAGTGGATGGCCTTGGGTTAGTAGCTTATTGGTAAGCTTATAAGGGTGTTAGTTGGTCTTGGTTCTCAGTTCCAAGCTTGGAAGCATTTGTAAGCTTTTTACTAAATTCTTGCAATTTACTGTTTAAGTATACTTAAATTTGAATATCTGTGTTTGTATGTTAGTTAGTCATAGTTAAGTTAGTTTAAGCCATAAAATCAGTAGGGTGTTAATTTAAATTTGTGTTTTGAGAAAATCTCATTTTGACAGTCAAACAAGCTTAGGTCTAGAATCTTGGTTTCAGTTGATTAGTGTTGATGATTTGTGTTCTCTTAGTGCTAATATTTGATAATACAAGGTCTGTAATCAAGTTTAAGGTTTAAAATTGTGAGTTGCTTTGAAAAAGTTCATAACAGTCAACATCAAGGGGTGTTTGGTTTAGTGTGTTCAAAGGTTCTTTGTTCAGTGGTTTTGTTGGAAATCTTCATAACTTAGTCTAAACCACTTATATCAGTCAAGAGAACAAGTTCTAATTCAAAGAAAGTCAAAATATCCTATAATCTTGTATCTGCAGTCACTGTTGGAGTTTTTAAGATCCATGATCATCATTTTGTGTTCAAAAGTTGTTAACCTTGCTTAATTTAGTCTTATCTTACTTTATAACAACATATTCAGTGAATTAGATCAACTCAAATCTCATTTTGGTCAACTTTGCACTTGTTCTAAAAAAGTCAAAATCTCAAATGGTCGTTTTTGAATAAACTTGGGAATTCCACTGAGGGCTTAATAGTGAGTTTCATTTTATAAGCTTTTGGGGTATTGTAGTCTAGTTGGTAAAGAAAAATACAAAAATGATAGTTCTTAGTTTCTCAGCTGTTTGAGTGCTTTTTCAACTGCTTTTTGTGGGGTACCTGTCTGCAAAAGTGCCCTGTGCACAGAACATAAGCTCAAATTGATAAGCTTGCACTAAGCTTATTACTTGTCCAAACTTTGTGTTCTCTGGTTCCTTGGAAAGCCAACCTGGTCTTCTTGAATTGCCAAGTCTCAGTTTTCACTTTTGAGCTTATTAGCTAGGGCTGCTAAGGGCTTAAAGATTGTCCCATTTCTTTGATAAATCAAAAGTGCTTATTGCTTATTATTCACTTATCAGTGTGCTTCTTTGCATATTTTAGCCTCATTTCAGTCTCTCTAGCTTATTCCATCTTACTTTGAGCTTTTGTTTCAGTATACAAGCTTGTTTGAGCTTATTTCCATCAAATAAGCTCATATAAGCACTGTTTGGTCATAAGCTCATCAAATCAGCTTATTTTAGTTTTGTAAAATTTTTGTCTTTATTAAAGTTTCTTATTATTAGTATATAAGTAGTTTTCAAAAATAAAAATCACAAAAACATCAATATAAAAATAGTGATAGCGTTTATTTAAGATTTTTTAGCTTTTTGATTTTTCTTTTCAACTTTTTAATAAGCAAAACTTGTTTTTCTCTTTTTCTTAGGTTTCTGTTATCATATAGGATTTTTAGAAAAAGTTTCAGATTTTTCTCTATCTTTTTAGTATTTATTATAATTATAAATAGTTAATAAATAATAAATAATTAGTAATAAATAATTAAAAAGTCTAAAAAATATATTTTCTGTTTTAAAATTAGTTTTATCATATTTTAGATTTTTCAAAGTTAAAATTTTATTTTTCCAAGTTTATTTTCTATTTTCTAGTATTTAAGTGTATTTAAAATAGTTATTAATTAGTAATAATTAGATAAAAAGTGTGAAAAATATATTTTTAGTTTTAAAATTAGTTTTATAGTATTTTAGATTTTTCAGAATCATAAGTTTATTTTTCTAGCCTTATTTTGTATTTTCTTCTAATTTAGAGTATTTATTAAATAGTTAAAATAGTTTTTAATTAATAGTAATTAATTAAATAGTGTTAAAAATAATTTTCTTTTTCTAATAATTTTCTTTTATTTTTAGGATTCCAAAAATGTCATTTTTATATTTTTAGGCCTTTTATTTCTTAGTTTTCACTTTTTATTTTGTGCGTATACGTAGTTTTTAAAACTTACGTTTACGTTTTTCTCATCTTGTTGTTGTGCTTTCCAATTCTGTGTCCGATTCTATTCCAAATCAATCAGTAGTGTAATTTCTAAATCAAAACCTTTACAGATCACTATCCTTAGTGATCATTCTATCTTCTGAGTTTGTTTAACACACCATTGAGTCTCCTTGGGACTTAACGACCCGGGAATCCCCTGTATTCTCTGATCTTAATTGTATTTGTGTCTGAGCTGTTTTAAGTCTGTTTAGACTTGACTGTTCAGCGCGGATCACTCTTATCCTCAGGATTCTTACAACTATAGTCTGAAATCTGTATCCAATGCTTCGTTATGAACCTTCCATGGCCTTACTGACCCCTTAGTCCTCTCCCATATCAGGTAATTAATTAGCTTTTTCAGCATACAACTGTAGCATAAGACCGTAACTGATGAATGCTGCTAAATTCAACGGCTTGAGTGAAAGGTCAAACGCAATTCGTCATGACTGGAAATTTCATTTGAGTTGGAGCAAATGTGTTATGGATTGCTTATATAAGTACTTACATCTTATTCCAAAATCAGTCAACAAATGAAGTTTTCGGATAAAGCGCCTTTTATGCTTTTTTTAAAGTAAATAAGTGCTAACATATAACAAGTTGGGCATTTCCAATTAAAACGTTAACATAATCAGATTTTAGACGAATTATATTCAAAAATATAGGATTTAACATAAATCTTTAGCATTTCTTCTTGCAATATCTATTCACATGGCCCATTAAGAATGTTGTCTTCAAGACAAGCTTATAACCTTAATGTATATGCAAATCAGACATTTATTCTTGCAATATGTATCTACATGGAATATTAATTTGTGTCTTAACCTGCAGGTTATAATGACAAAACAAAGAGGCAAAATATGGCTCACCATTCATGCTTTAAAGAGGATAGATGCAATGCTCTTTTGTGATACCTCAACTCTCAGGTCCACCGTCAAACTATTTTATGAGTTTAAACATGGTCTGCAGGATCTTTTTCCTGGACTATAATGAGTGTATCTATGTTTTCTCCTTTTGTGGCAAGTGTTTTATGGTAATCAAATTTGTTGTAGCTTTTATGCGTGTGATGAGATAAGTTGTGCCTTTACATGCAAAAACAATAGCAGTTCTTACTGTTTGTCGTTTAAGAATGGTTCCAACAATCGGAATTAGTGTATCTATGTTATTAATCTTCCGTTCAATTGCTATCCATCTGATTGGCTACTGAATTAGTGTAGTCTTTAGTTCTTTTGTCTGTATGATTTTGGATAGTTGTTTTACATGAGGCCTAGGTAGACAAATTATCTTCATTTTTTTGTGTGTATGCAGTTATCTCAATTGGTGCTATTATAGGTGATAACCTTTTACATGTTCACCATCCATACATGCATATTTATAGGTGATAAACCAGTTGACCACAAACAGACTTTGGCATTATTATTGAATAAATAATGTGATAATACCATTAGAGCATCTACAATGCTTCAAATGGGAAAAAGCTTTTTCTTAGGTGTCGTTTGTTTTTTCAGAGCTTTTACCTCTTCATCTGCAAATCATGTCTGCAAAAGAAGAGGTACATTTAAGCTCTTCATCTGCAACAAGAAGACCGTTTGTTTTTTGTGCTATTGAAGTACTTCTTTCATTTTTCTTCTTTTTTCTTTTTCACTAGTATTTTTTGTGCTATTAAAGTAATTTTTTTTCCTTTTTCTTTTTCACTAGTTTTTTTACATTTTCGTCTGTTTTTTACATTTTCCTCAATTTTCTATGTTTTCGTCTGTTTTTTAATGTTTTTGTCATTTTTTTACATTTTAGTCCATTTTCTTACGTTTTCGTCCGTTTTTTACGTTTTCGTCTGTTTTTTTACGCTTACATCTTTTTTTTACGTTTTCGTTTGTTTTTTTACGTTTTTGTATGTTTTTACGTTTTCGGCTGTTTTTTTTACGTTTCCATCCTTTTTCTTACATTTTATTTCGTTTTTTTACGTTTTCGTCCGTTTTAATCTTCTTACGTTTTCGTCTGTTTTTAAGTTTTCGACCGTTTTTTACGCTTTCGTCTTTTTTTACGTTTTCGCCTTTTTTACATTTTCGACCGTTTTTTTACGTTTTCGTCTGTTTTTTTCTGTTTTCGTCTGTTTTCTTTCGTTTTCTTACATTATCTTACGTTTTGTTAGGTAAGATAAAATAACGTACAAAAAACTTATAAAATCATATGAAAATGGAGGAAAAAGTAAAATAAACACACGAAAATATAAAAAACGGATTAAAACGTAAAAAACGAACGAAAGCGTAAAAAACGGATGAAAACGTAAAAACGGACGAAAACGTAAAAAAGGACGAAAAGTAAAAAAATTTGGCGAAAACTTAAAGAAATGGACGAAAACGTAAGAAAACTGACGAAAACGTAAAAGAATGACCGAAAACGTAATGGGACGAAAATGGACAAAAAAAAACCGACGAAAACATAAAAAACGGACGAAAACGGACAAAAACGTAAGAAAACGGACGAAACGTAAAAAAACGGACGAAAACGTAAAAAAATGATGAACACGTAAAAACAGACGAAAACATAAAAAAACATACGAAAACATTAAAAAACGGACGAAAACATGAAAAACGAACATAAACATAATAAAGCGGACTAAAATCTAAGAAAACATGCGAAATTGTAAGAAAACGGACGAAAACGTAAAAAAATGGACGAAAACATAAGAAAACGGACGAAAAAGTAAAAAAAAAAGACGAAAACGTAAAAAAAGGGGCGAAAACGTAAAAAAACGTAAAAAAAACATAAGAAAACGGACGAAAACGTAAAAAAAAGGCGAAAACGTAAAAAAACGGGCGAAAGCGTAAAAAACGGGCGAAAACGTAAAAAAACGGACGAAAACGTAAAAAGACGGATGAAACGTAAAAGAGATGTAAGATATTGAGAAAGAGATGTAGAGGTTGTGAGAAGAGGTAAGAAGTGGAAAAGAAGAGATAAATTATGTCTGCATGGTAGAAAAGGAAATAAGAGATTTTAGCCTCTTATGTCTGAAAAAAAACAAACGGTCTTCAAGGAATACGTCTGCGCGCCTGCAGACAAAAGAGGCAAAGAAGAGCTTCTTTGAAAAAACAAACAAGACCTTATTCTAAGAAGTCTTTTAGTAGTGTTTTTAGCATTGCAACAATAGCTTTTTAAAAGCTTTTTGAAAAGCTTTACACAAAGACTTGGTATCTCAAAAGCTTTAGTTTATAAGTATAGTATGCATTTAATAGTATGCATTTATTGCATTAAATGCTTCAAGTCATTGAAGACTTAAAGCATCGGAGATGCTCTTAGTAAAGACGCCTTTTAGCTTATGTAAGAGTGTTTATGCCTTCTAGCAAAGATGTCTTTTAGCTTATATGTTATCAAAGGGAAAAGATCACTCTCCAGTTTTAAAACACCAACCTCCTCACCCAAAGCAATAGACATAATCACAACCGAACATGATCCCTGCATATGAGATAATGGCACCTCGCAGATCGATATCTCATTTAAAAAACAACTCATGTTTTTAAAAACTAAAAAACCGCTAAATAAACTTTAATACATTTTCATTATCTACAACTTTACAAACATACATAAAATTCATAATGTTGTAAAAATTATATAAGTTGTGTTATTAACTATCCACGCAAACCATACAAATATTTATAATTATTAAAAAAAAAAAAAAAAAAACAATTGTTTTATAATATTCTTTGACAATTTTTAAAAATGTATTTAAGTTAACAAAAATTAACAAACAAATAATTATAAAACATGCCCGCCCATTGGGCGGGCTTCGAAAACTAGTATATATATATATATATATATATATATATATATATATATATATATATATATATATATATATATATATATATATATATATATATATATATATATATATATATATATATATATATTAGCTACAATATAATGTAGCTAATTGGCTACAATTTTGTGCTATATAATGTGGGTCCTGGTTCTTTTTGTGGGTCCTGTTTCTTTTCTGTGGGTCCCAGATTCATTGCTAGTGTAATTTTTATGAAGGATTGTAGCCAATTGGCTACAAAAATTGTAGCCAAGTTATCCCCTATATATATATATATATATATATACATAGTGTGAAGTTCTTTTCAGAACCAAATAAAATGTGAGAACCGCGAGAACCAACGTTAGCCTTTGATCAAAATAATCAATGGATGAAAATGAGATGGCATTATGGTAAATAAGAAGAATTTCATCTAATATTCTTTATTAAGTTAAAGGGCAATTATGAAATTCCATCAAACATAGCCAACACATAAAAAATTGTGCAGTTACAAATCTTTGTCCACATTGCACTCTTATCATTTCTCAGATCCCTCTCTCACTTTCCCACTCAAACCTCTCTTCCAATCCTAATCCTAAGCCGCCACTACCATAAATCCCAAAAACAAATTGTTTTGTATGATGTTTCATCTGTTATTTATAAGATCTACCATAAATTCCAAAAACAAATTGTTTTGTAGAGGTACCCTTCAATCCCTTCTTTGATCTAAACGGTTTCACAAATAACCGCTGTCACTCATACGTTGTCGATGACCTATGGCATTTTCCATCTCAGTTAACCTTCTAACTTATCAATGATGCCCTCTTTAAATAATGGTTGAACACCATGTTTCAAGATTTGTTATTCGCTTATTGATGTGGTTCAACAACTGTCACCCACGTGATTTTGAGGCTATTTTAAAAAAACTACCAATGTTAGTCTATGTGGTGACAAATACTATGTGGTTCTTCAATCTATGTTTCAATATTGTTAAAGGGTTCATTTTTCTTTTTTATATACGATTGCAATGTTCTTTTTATTTTATACTTATTTTTTCTTTATATGTGATTGACTTTTTGGTTCTTTATATGTGACTCACTTTTTGGTGAAGCATGTATGTGCTAAAGATAATATACTCTGTAGTTTTTAATACTTATGATTTTTGGTTGGACTGGTAATTTATATTGTTGTTGGGTTTCGAACAAATTAAATTATGTTTCGGTATTTTTTTGAAGCAACTTGTTTGGAACAAATTGTGGTTGGATTGGTGATTTATATTGAATCAAATTATGTTTTGAACAAATTGTGGTTGGATTGGTGATTTATATTGAAGTAACTTGTTTGGAAACATGATACTCATTTATCATTGTAGATTTCGCAATGTTTGTTTATTTTTATTTTTTTTTTATAAACTTCATCTTTAATCATCTAGATCTCTATATATTATGGAAAGTACATATGTGTTTTTTTTACAGTTTTTAGTTGAATGTATTGAAAGTGCATATATGTTTATTTTGTGCATATGTGTTTGCTAGTTCTAATGTAAGGATGCACTAGTGTTTTGTGGTTGATATAAAATTAGTTGAATTATATGCATATGTGTTTTAAGGTTAGAGTGCAATTGCGTTTTATGTCTAGTAAAAATCCTTAAAAAATCAATGAAAGGATGTTTGCATTTGTGTTTTTATGGCAGGTTAAAAGTTAATAAACGAGGATTTGATAACGAATGATATTGTAACTATTAACAGACAAAGATAGAGATCGTTGTGACCAAAGGCGGTGAAGAAGGTGTTCGGATCACTGATTTAGTTAAGCACATTGGTGCTTCAACTCTTGTTGTTGGACTACATGATAAAAGTTTCCTATGGTAAGTCTTTTTTTAATATGACCATTCAATACTTGCATATATTGTTGTGGTTTTTTATGGACGTGTTTCATGGGGTGTGCATATGTGTTTTAAGGGGGATGCATATTTGTTTTATGTGTGGAAAACTAGAAGGGGGGGTTGAATAGTTTTGCCGATTTAAAGTTGATTTCAAAAACTTTAGATCTGATATTATGTGAAATCGTATGGATGTTGAGAACGTGTAGATCTAATGATAATGCAAGCAAATAAATAAAGTTAAGGGATAGAAATGACACAACCGATTTATAGTGGTTCGGCTACAAGGTCACCTTCCTTGCCCTACTCCACTCCCCGAGTCACCTACTCGAGAGTTCAAGCACTATGTCAACAAACTCCTTCACTTGGCGGAGAAGCCTTCACAACGTTGCTTACACTTTTTCCGGTACAAAGCTAAATACTGAGTCCGTAGCACGGTGGACCAAACCAACACAACTATTACACAACAAATATGTGAAATATCAAATACAAGATCTTCGCTACAGAAATCTTGCGGAGTGACAAATCAATCAAGGACCCCTTGCTTGGATGACTTGTAGAATGCTCATGATCTCGCCTTAGAGAAGGACCTATATGAGGATCACAAATAGAAAGAAAGAAGAACAACTCTCTAGATCAAGTGATCTATATGTTAGAAGAGAATGAGAGTGTATGAGAGATTTAGTAAGAAGAGGGGTGAGTTAGAATGAAGAAATGGCTCTCTATTTATAGGCAAATTTCTTCACTGTTCCCACGGATCCCTTCCACAAGGGATCCGTCTAGTGTAATCCTAGGGATCCGTGGAACGCTCCTCTTTGCCCATGGGTTTTTTTGGTTATGGGTCATGGGTTATGGGTTGGTCCATGGGTTATATCTAGATTCAATGTATCTAAGTATACATTGTATCAAGTCTCTTTGGGTATTGGTTAAGATCCATGGGTTATGGTCAATGGGTTATGATATTTACCCATCCTAATAAACTATTACAACAAATGCTTAATTACTACATTTTTGTATTTAAATGGCTATATGTAAATGCTTTACAAAACTAACATGTATCCTTTATAATTATACTTAAGATAACATTATATTTGTTATCAACAAAACACAAAGAGATCGCAAAATATTAATAAACAGTTTTATGGTTTATTTGTATTAACAATATCCCCCTTTTTGTTGATGACAAAACATAATGTTATGATGAGTAAAACTTAAGAATAGATGTAAGTTTTGAAAGCCCTAAGTTTTACTTCTTCTCCCCCTTTTTGTCGAAACAAAAAGTTAACCCTTGGAAGAAATAAACAAACTTCTAACTCCCCCTTGACGGTAGCTCCCCCTTTTTTGGGGCGTCAAGTGAAGGAAAATAAAAATCCTACAAAAAGAAAGGTTAGTAACATGCTTATATAATCTTGTGGTTGCCGAGAATCAAGATTGGGAGCCAAGGTATGTAAACAAGGCCTTGTAATAAAACAACAAATTGTAGTGGTATGTATGCCACTTACAAGCATGTAAAAATAAGAACAAGACTTGTTCTTGAAAAATGACTTCAAAAATAATACTTAAAAGTAGAAAAGTAGTAGTAGTGATTCCTTCCATGCTTGCATAAGGTTATGGATGGAGGTTTTGATGAGTAATGGTATTGATGCGATCAAGGATGAGGTTGAGTATGAAACGCATTTCTTCCCTAACTTCTATTGCAATTTCCCTAGTGGATTGGCAATGTTCACAATGTAAATGATGTGGGTGATGAGTGCGGAAGTTTTCCGGGTTGTTTTGATTTGAGTTATGCGGAAGTTGTGGTGGAAAAATAGGAAAATATGGATCAATATCCGGAATGTTAGTAAATGGTGGTGGAAAAGAACCTAGATGTTCTTGTGATGTGATGGGAGCTAATGGTGGTGATGTTTCAAGATCTTGAAATATAGTATTTGGAGATGTGGGGGGTGTTGAAAAGACTAATTCTTTTTCTTTAGGTTGATTAGATCTTGTTGGAGTCTTAAGGAGTTCCAAAAGAGTTATTTTAGGTGGTGATGAAGTTGGTGTACTTGTTGGTGATGAGGGTGGTGCTATAATGGAAGCATCTTGTGGTGAGTTATTTGTTGAGGATGAATCATTTGAGGTTGGTTTTGCTAAACAACAAGATCGGATACTAATCCGTGCGGATATCCTAGCATTTGATTATGGTATTTTGGATGGTGGAAGTACAAAGGTTTGGATATCATGATTGTTTGTACTAGATGATTCTCCTAAAGGGTTTTTGGATGACATGATGAAGTGTGTTTGTGAGAAGGAGATGGAGTATGCAAGCATTTTGGGAGCTATATATATAGAAAAACAAAACATTGTAATGAATGCTTGACCCAAAATGTGGATTAAAATCTAATGATTAGATATGAATTCAAGGCATGTGATCATGAGAACACAAGCATTAAAGAGCATACTCCCAAAAATGAAGCAAATGTGGATTTTTCATCCAAAGTGAAAAAAAAATAAAAGTTGAAAACAGCTTCTGTTTACACGGATCCCACGGATCCTTCCCTTGAGGGATCCGTCCAGCATGAAGGCTGGGATCCGTGGGTCTGGTGATTCAGGCAGCACAAAATTTTCTTTTTGGAAACATTTTTGCCTATTGTGTGCCAATATGCAAACTATTTGGAGTTGCGGTTTTCTCGACCTCTAAAAAGAAAAGAAAAATAACTAGAGAAAAATAAATCTTAATTGAGATAACCCGAAAACACACATTTGGTACATAAGTACGTAATATTGTGTTATCAATGCTCCTAATTCATTTTTGCTTAAATGAATGTACCCGAAAACACATATTAGTTATATGTTCCCTTTAGCATTCAAAAGACATGAGATGCAATGAAAACGGGTTTTTACTTTGTATTAATAATGAAAAAGCGATTTGTCCTAGACGTGAGAAATTGCTTTTGTGAAATTGATACGGGAAGGTATCATTCTTTTTAGAAAACATTTTGAAAGGAGATTTTCTTTAAAAATGTGTATGTAGTTATGTGAAAAAAAAATTATAAATGGAAGACTTATCTTTGGTTTTGAAAATTCCCGTATTGTTTGTGAGTTGTGCGTGAAATAGGAATCCTAGACTCAGAAAGAAGAAGGCTAGTGTTTACATACCTTGTAGAGTCAATTAAGTTATGACGTTTGTTCCATTAGACCAAGACCAAGACGAAGTAGGTTGAATTGTTCCCGCTTCAATGGTTTGGTGAGGACGTCGGCTATGTTGTCTTCGGATGCAACCTTCTCAATAGAGATGTTCCCCTTTTGAACATTGTCTCTTAGGAAGTGATGACGAATCTCTATATGCTTTGTGCGAGAATGTAATACCGGATTCTTGCTTAAGTCGATTGCACCTTTGTTGTCACATAGGATGGCTATGTCGCTTAGATGGATGTCGTAGTCTACTAACGCTTGTTTCATCCATAGTGCTTGTTGGCATGCTTTGCCGGCGGAGACGTACTCGGCTTCGGTTTTTGATATTGCAAGTGCCGTTTGTTTCTTAGAAAACCATGATGTTAAACAACATCCCATAAAAGTACATACCCTACTTGTACTTTTTCTATCAACGTAATCACCTGCATGGTCAGAATCTGCATATACAATTGTTTCTACTCCCGTGCCCTTAGGATACCATAATCCTAATTGTGTTGTACCCTTAATATATCTAAATATTCTTTTTACGGCTTCTAGGTGTGATATTTTAGGGTCTTCTTGAAACCTAGCACATAAGCAAACACTAAACATGATATCCGGCCTACTTGCCGTGAGGTAGAGAAGGCTACCTATCATGCCACGATATTTAGTATTGTCAACGGATTCTCAGTCCTCGTCTTTTGTGAGTTTGGTGTCGGATGACATTGGAGTCCTAATTGGTTTTGACTCTTCTAGACCGAATTTCTTTAACATCTCCTTGATGTATTTAGATTGATTAAAGAAGATACCATCTTCTACTTGTTTTATTTGTAGACCAAGAAAGAAACTAAGTTCTCCCATCATACTCATCTCGAACTCGTCATGCATGATTTTAGAGAAATCATCACACATGTCTTGACAAGTGGATCCGAATATAATATCATCTACATATATTTGTACTATGATTATATGTGACTCTCTTTTCTTAGTAAAAAGTGTGTTGTCAACTAACCCCATGGTGTAGTTGTGTTTAACTAGAAATGACTTGAGTCTATCATACCAAGCTTTTGGAGCTTGTTTAAGACCAAAAAGGGCTTTCTTTAATTTATACACATGTTTGGGTTTTTCAAAATCAATGAAGCCCGGAGGTTGAGCTACATATACTTCTTCATTTATGACACCATTTAGAAAAGCGCTTTTGACATCCATTTGATAAAGCTTTAGATCATTAGCACAAGCATACGCAAGAAGTATTCTTATAGACTCTAATCTAGCCACGGGGGCATAGGTCTCATCAAAGTCTATTCCCTCTTGTTGGTTATACCCTTGAGCAACGAGTCTATCCTTGTTCCTAGACACTACTCTGTTTGCATCTAATTTGTTTTTATAAACCCATTTGGTTCCTATTATGGTTTGATTACTAGGTGGAGGGACAAGTGTCCAAACATCATTAGAAACAAATTGATTTAGTTCTTCTTGCATAGCCATTACCCAACTTTCATCTTTTATGGCTTCTTGTGTATTCTTAGGTTCTAAGGTTGAAACGAAACAAAACAAGCTACTTTGGTTTTGAACTTGAGACCTTAATGTTCGTTCGTTTAGTTTTCCTATGACTTTATCTACGGGGTGATCTTTGGACTCTTTAATGTTTACTATTTTATCACTTAGAGGTTCTTCTTCTTCACTTATCTTTTTCTTTATTACTATGGCTTCACTTTCTATAATCTCATCATCGACAAGAGGTGGAGAGGGTTTGGGTGGACTTTCATCAAATTTTATATTTAATGACTCTTCTACCTTCATTGTTTCTTTGTTTAATATGACGCAAGCTTTGCTATTTGGCGAATAACCTAAAAAGATACCTTCGGTTGATTTAGGATCAAATTTTGTAAGGTAATCTTTAGTGTTAAGAATAAAACATTTACTACCAAAGATTCTAAGGTGATTTAACGTAGGCTTTTTGCCTCGAAGTAATTCATATGGAGTTTTTCCTAAGATTGGTCTAATCAAGACTCGATTGAGTATATACGTTGAAGTATCAACGGCATTACACCAAAACTTTTGAGGTATGGATTGTTCATTAAGCATGGTTCGACTCATTTATTGTAGAGTTCTATTCTTTCTTTCTACTACCCCATTCGATTGTGGAGTGCGTGGAGCCGAGAAGTTGTGAGTAATACCATTAGCGTCACAAAAAGCTCCGAATTGCACTTCATTATCGAATTCCCTACCATGATCCGTCCTAATAGACACTATGGGTCTTCCTAGTTGTCTTTGGATCTTTTTGCTTAATATTTCAAAATAGTTAAAGGTTTCCGTTTTGTTCTTTAAAAAAATTTTCCATGTATACCTAGAGTAGTCATCCACTATTACCAAAGTATAGTAGTTGCCTCCATAACTTTGGATAGCTGATGGACCAAATAAATCCATATGTAGTAATTCTAAACACCTAGTTGTGGACACCATGTTTTTAGCTTTATGACTCGAATGAGCTTGTTTTCCTATATTACAAGCATCACAAAAATGATGTTCATATTTTAACTTAGGTAGATCTCTTACTAGATCTTTGGATGATAGCGATTGAAGAAGTCGCATGTTGGCGTGACCCAATCTTCGATGCCATAAGGTCGAAGTATCATCCATAGAGGTAAGACATAGTTTGTCTTTAGGTTCATTACCGATTTTAATGACATAGACTCCATGTTTCCTAATTCCTCTTCCTATGGTTATGCCATTTTTAAGTATCTTACTACCGGTTTCGGTAAAAAGTACATTGCACTTTTTATCACATATTTGTCCTATACTTAAGAGATTAAAGTTTAGGTTTTCTACGTGACACACATCGTTAATGGTTAGAGATTTGTTAGAAATCGTACCTTTACCGATGATTCTACTTTTGCTATTTCCAAACACCACATTACCTCCATTGAAGGATTCATATGTGGAGAATAGATCCCTATTGCCGGTCATGTGCCTCGTGCACCCGCTATCCTTGACCCATTCATCGGGGTCTAGGTTGACCTTTAAGCACACCTAAAACAATAATAAACTCAAAAGTTTGGTCCCCATTTGTTCATGGGTCCATTAGTGTTAAACATTCCATTCATGTTAGACATGTATGGATAAGATGAGTATGCATTCCATGGAGCAAAGTTTTAAAAAGGAAAACCGTTTTGCATGTTTGGATTCCATCCCATTTGATGGTTACTTTTTGGGTAAACGTTATTAGGTCTCCTAAATGAATTAGGTTTTGAAAAATATGGAGCTTTGTTTCTTGCAAAAGTAGGATTATATTTTGGAGGTGGTTGTCTAGTGGTGACATGAGTTGGTTTCTTCCTATTAACTATAACAAACTCAGTTCTAGGTAAGGAAGCTACGTTATTGCTACTGTTTGCTACAGCAGATCCACGGATCCCTTTCTGTACACTAGCCGGTTCCCTTTTTAGGGGATCCGTGGGATCCGCCACAACAGTGGCTGGTTTTTCTAGTTCCTTAACAAATTTTGTTTCTTTACTTTCACTAGTTGATGGATCAAGTTGTTGACTACCTAGACCTTTTTGATTATTACCGGTTTTAACACCTTCGAGTATTGTATCTAAAGTGTTCGTACTCATTCTAGCAATTTTAGAATCTAAGTTATCCACTAGTGTTTGAAGTTGAACGCAAAGTTCACATTCACCACTTGCTATTTTACCCTTTTCTAAACGTTTTAGTTTTGCTTTTAATTCTATGACTTCTTTATCTAAACGTTGATTTTGACTCTTTAAAAGCTTATTTTTGTTAACTAATTTTAAGCTAATATTGCATAGTTTATCATATTCATTATGCAATGAGTCGTCATCAAGTGATGAGCTACTATAGTATTCGTGACATACCTCGTCGTTTGCCATGAGAAAAATTTCTTCGTCTTCTTCGTCGCTCATTCCCCATGTTCCACTCACGAACGCCTTTTGATCATCCCGTTTGGGACACTTACTAATAAAGTGGTTTGGGTCCCCACATTTAAAGCAAGTACGATCATCCTTTGGCTTCTCGTCCTCTTTGCTTTTCCGAAAGCCTTTCTTATCGTCATACGGTTGTTTGACGTACCTACCCTTTCTTCTAAAGAACTTTTTAAAGTCCCTTACCGCCATAGCGTACTCTTCGTCGTCACTACTCGAAGATGAGTTATCCTCATCGGTCGAAGCCTTTTTGGCTTTAAGGGCAAGAGATTTGTGTTTCTCTTTCACTTTTGAGTCTTCAGAATCTTTAGCAAGGACAAGCTCGTAGACTTTTAGGTTGCCTATGAGTTCATCGAGGGTGAGGATTGTCAAATCTTTTGACTCTTCGATTGCCGTCACCTTGGATCTCCACTTCGATGGAAGTGCCCTTAGATATCTCCTAACATGGTTACGGCTAGAAAAGGATTCATCAAGTGCTTGTAAAGATGTAATAATAGTATTAAAGTTAGCAAATGAATGATCTATAGTTTCGTCATCCGATATTAAAAATTGTTCATATTGTTGAACAAATAAATCAATTTTATTATTTTTAACTTGTTGGTTGCCTTGATGAGTTACAACTAAAGAATTCCAAATTTCTTTAGAGGTTTTAAGCATAGAAATTCTTTTGAATTCCTTTTTCGGTAAAGCATTATATAAAACCATTTTTGCTTCACTATTTTTAGAAAGCTTTTTCTTCATTTCATCATTTAGTTTATCATGAGGTATGTGAACTAAATTTCCTTTATCATCATTTGAGGTAGCCTCAAAATCACCTTCAACAATAATGTACCAAAGATCAATATCTTTAGACTTCACATATGTTTCGAATCTATTTTTCCAATATATAAAACCATTAGTTTTAAGTAGTGGTGGTCGTTGCATAGATTGCCCTTCCCTTATAATTTTCAGAACCCATAGTGATCGAAAAGTTTTTAAAATACTATTTTATTTTAAAACTTTTATAAACTTAGCTCTTGATGCCAATTGTGGAAAACTAGAAGGGGGGGTTGAATAGTTTTGCCGATTTAAAGTTGATTTCAAAAACTTTAGATCCGATATTATGTGCAATCGTATGGATGTTGAGAACGTGTAGATCTAATGATAATGCAAGCAAATAAATAAAGTTAAGGGATAGAAATGACACAACCGAATTATAGTGGTTCGGCTACAAGGTCACCTTCCTTGCCCTACTCCACTCCCCGAGTCACCTACTCGAGAGTTCAAGCACTATGTCAAAAAACTCCTTCACTTGACAGAGAAGCCTTCACAACGTTGCTTACACTTTTTCTGGTACAAAGCTAAATACCGAGTCCGTAGCACGGTGGACCAAACCAACACAACTATTACACAACAAATATGTGAAATATCAAATACAAGATCTTCGCTACAGAAATCTTGCGGAGTGACAAATCAATCAAGGACCCCTTGCTTGGATGACTTGTAGAATGCTCATGATCTCGCCTTAGAGAAGGACCTATATGAGGATCACAAATAGAAAGAAAGAAGAACAACTCTCTAGATCAAGTGATCTATATGTTAGAAGAGAATGAGAGTGTATGAGAGATTTAGTAAGAAGAGGGGTGAGTTAGAATGAAGAAATGGCTCTCTATTTATAGGCAAATTTCTTCACTATTCCCACGGATCCCTTCCACAAGGGATCCGTCTAGTGTAATCCTAGGGATCCGTGGAACGCTCCTCTTTGCCCATGGGTTTTTTTGGTTATGGGTCATGGGTTATGGGTTGGTCCATGGGTTATATCTAGATTCAATGTATCTAAGTATACATTGTATCAAGTCTCTTTGGGTATGGGTTAAGATCCATGGGTTATGGTCCATGGGTTATGATATTTACCTATCCTAATAAACTATTACAACAAATGCTTAATTACTACATTTTTGTATTTAAATGGCTATATGTAAATGCTTTACAAAACTAACATGTATCCTTTATAATTATACTTAAGATAACATTATATTTTTTATCAACAAAACACAAAGAGATCGCAAAATATTAATAAACGGTTTTACGGTTTATTTGTATTAACATTATGGTTGGTATAAATTCAATTAAATTGGTTTGCAGATGTGTTTTAAGGGGGAATTCATATTTGTTTTAAGGGGGGATGGATATTTGTTTTATGGTAGATATAAATTTAATGAAAATACATGTGCACAAAGCATAGATTTAGGCATTCAGTTTACTTGTTGGTTTCAGTTTTTAAAATATGCTTTCTATTGTGATATAATTGTATTATTTTGTGGTAATGGTTGTACTGGAATTCGTTTCATTTTTAATTTCAGATGTTATTATGGCTTATAATAAATGATGTAATCAAACATATATACTATTTATCATTTATTCAGATCATGCCATTAGATGTGTCAAACAACAAATTGTAACTATATTTATATTGCAGAAAAAACTGAAGAAAACTTGTCTAGTAGAGAAGAACAATGACGTCTACCACAAAACACATGTACACGAAAGTACTTGTGCACGCCTGAAAAAAATGTGAACATGCACCCTTACGAAGAACACTTGTCTATTGGAGAACAACTTTGACGAACCACAACAAGACACATGTAGACGAAGATCATTTGCTCAACAAGAAAAAACATGTGCACAACAGGAAAATACATGTACACAACATGAAAATACACCATGTACACGAATGCATAGTTGAATCTCATCTATACATTCTCTTTTTTCTATTTGCAATTAAAAGAAAAATGTAATATAGGATCGTAGATTTTTAGGAGTTTTGCTAAAGTTTGTATTCTCTATTTTGGTTAAAAGAATGCAAATGTGTATGTGTTTAAAAAAATGCTTATAAAAATTTACTTGTAAATATATACATGTGCAATTAGAAGCAATTGAGCACTAAAAACATATGAAAATTTACATTATAAAAAAAACCACATGCAAATTTACATTATTTAAAAGAAACACATGTGCACTTTGACTTATATGAGAAAAACACATATGCATCTTTCCTTTTGAAATCATGAAAAATAATGTTTTTTCAAAATAAATAAATAAATAATAAATAATAAATAAATAAAATTCCTAAAATTTAGGAACTACAAAAATGTTTTTTATTAAAAAAAATCAAAAATAAAATAAAAATGTATGTTTACTATTATGCCCTTTTGATTTAAATAATAAAAATAAATATCCAAAAAAATCTGATTGGTTGATGCTAGTTCTCGCAGTTCTCGCAATTTATTTGGTTCTGAGTATAACCTCACCCTATATATATATATATATATATATATATATATATATATATATATATATATATATATATATATATATATATATATATATATATATATATACATAGAACAATTTTATACTAAAAAGTAATTAATGGTGTTAGTTATCGTAAAATTATTTGTAAGGACGAGGATTTCATTTTATATTTTTATGGTATTAGTTTACGGTAGGAATATTTAGATTTAATTCTATTTTGTTATTGTATTAGTTTAAGGTTCACTTAACAGTAAATTATTTATAATGACGGATATTTCATCGTATATTTTTATTGTATTAGTTGACGGTTCAAAATTTTTTCTCCAACCTGCAGACCCAATTTTTTTTCTCCAAGTTATTAAATTCATTTGTTACATCTACATGTTTAATTGTTTACCTTATATACTTTGTGTATTACCGGGTCCAGTTTGGGAAGACTTTGTGGATGCACTTCAAGAGAACTGAACCCATGAAGATGGCTTTATAAATGAACATACCTGTAACAAATAAAAGTAGCAAACAAAAAGGTAACGTTATCTCTTTAGGAGTAATTACTGGACTCGCGCATTACACAATTTCTAATGAAATGGTTAATATTCAACATAAGGTCTAACATTTAAATATCTAGACACACTAATTCAGAGCCCGGAACATTTGACATAAGATTTGAAGATGCCATGTAAGTTAATGAAAAATAAGACATAAACGTACCAATTTTATACTGAATGCACTAAGAATGAAAATAAATGAACGTTAACATTTAAATAACAATAAAATAAAAAAAGCTTTTTGTTCCAACATAGTATATGATATAAACTCAAATCTTAAATAAAGTTTTTATACACAACATTTGTAGTAGCATAGTGCGCGATAGACAGGCAAGCCTTATAATGTGATTACCTATAGTTATAGACTATAACTGATCCATAGTATTCGCCACTCCAAATAAAAAGTTGGTACTCATTAACATACGTTTCATAAAATTAAATAGCACATTCTAATAACACAAAAAGAAAGATAAATTTACAAAAAGACATAACTTTTTTCTAATTACGATAACAGGTTGTGTAGCACTTATAATTTGTAGACCATGTTCGTTGTATCGGCCAAAACTATCAGCTCTTGCAATATGTACTAAAAATTTTACTTTTGTTCCATGGCTTGCCCATTGACAATTTTATCTTATAAAACATGGAACGCAAAGCAGCCTTGCGGAAATGACAGCTATAGCTCAGCGTTGTGCCATGTTACTCGAGCCGGTAAGACCTCAAATTTGAACACCAGCGTCTATTTCTCGATTTTCACTTTGTTGATATTCCTGTAAGTTAATATTTACATGTTAGTAGTGTTATGGTTAGAATATATACATGTCATCTATCATAACTACTATATACTTTGCTTTGATAATTAAAAAAACTATATTTACACTTCAACATACATCATATACAAAACATTACATACCAAATTCCATAAATAAAATTCTTACTTCTTACTTTCAGTTAAGGCACAAAAAAAGTATGATCCACGATGTTTGTAACAACCATCACCACCTCATCCTTTCAAAAATTATAATAATTCTAGTGAATCATCAAATCTGCTTCAGAAAACATCCATGCTCATGACTCATGAAATTACGTAAAGTAACATTCTACATTTCAAATGCTAATATAGAGAGATGGATACTTGATTATCATAGCAAAACATACTTGGTTATGAGTGTAACAACTCTTTCTCAGTAACTATATACGACATTAACTATACATGGAGTCAGAAGTATGCCCTGTGGCCGTGACGTAACTCCCTTTGTTAATGCTACAACTTAATTTGGCTCATTTGTGATTTAAATGACATTAATTTTTTTTATGTTTGATTTTATCCAACACTAATTCTATTTCATACCTCCAAAGGCAAAAAGAAGTTGATACAGTGGGATGCCTCATCTTAAGCAAACAACAAAGTTGACTTACTTTTGAGAGGTAAGCGAGTCTCTAAATGGTTTAATTAAGTTAAACAGGAACACATAGTAATCCCGAGATGAATCCTTACCATAAAAGAACTCCTAATACTAAGAATTTAAGGCTGATATTCATCCTTAGTTATCAACATTATTTATGTATTTATCTAAGGTTTACCACTATTCCAGTCAAACTCCAAATTTACACCGGCATGTGTCTAATGAAATAAGAAATAAGACATCAGTGTACTTCATATGGTACAGAAGAAAAGCATGTCAAATTCCATTGTAACATAAAATTGTGAGTCAAATATGTATATATAGACAATTTCCAAATTTTGACACATAATATCGGAACTGAAATTTTATCTAGAAATATACTCAAGAATAGGCATGCCACCTTAACTACAAACTACATTACCATGCCAAACTAATTTGTTTTCTTTGTCCTTATACCTTTGAAAATAATAAACGAAAAGATGTTGCAGAGGTGCAAAGAACTACCAAACCTTTACATCCACAATGTAAATCTGTAAGAAACACCTAAGATAAATCTTCTTAATATGGGACAAGAAATACAAATCACATATCTCCCAATAAACAATCCAAGTACAGTAGGAAAAGTAGTGGTATCCGAAACCTTCTTAATTATTAAACAGAAGTACTCAAAATCCAATTGTTCCTTAAATAGTGCTGCCTACGACTAAGCACACACAATAAATAAACACTGACACTTAAGGATGCAAGAGAAATAAAAACAATCCAAAACTCCCTCCATTCTTCGTTTGAAGTTCAATTCTATAGGTGTAAAGATGTATGTAAAGTTTGATTGTATTCAAATTGCAATTATAAGAGTGAACTTTCTTGATTTAAGTTAATATAAATTAAAGAAAGTACCTGTCTGGTGCCCGTGACCGATACCTCTCTCCTGGTTGCCTGAAATCATGGTATTTTGAAATAACAACCTACATCAGCAAAAAAACAAAACTACTAACTTTCAAGATACTTATCTTTGTAACAACTACAGGTCACGTATTAAAGAGTATATAACCTTTACAGTATCACATAAAATATAGAGATTACAAAAATCGATAGCAACAATAAATAAAGGAAGAATGCAATAAATAAAGCAACAACTATGAACCTCATTATGATATAAGGCTTAAAATTGATAGCGTTGCAGAAGCAGTCCCAGCATTTGCCTGTAATGGTTCAATATAAATAATGCTTTTACCTCTAATGGATGAAAAAAATAATATAACAATATAGCCCAAAAGCGAACCGGTTGATAGTGAATTTTAATTGCATAATAACCATCAAGATCATTTTCGAAGTTTTGATTACTGAAGTAAACAAACTATGTATAGATATCTGACTTAAGGTATTTAGGGGAAAGCTAGATTTGCTTGTCTCGACCCGTACACATTTTACACCCATTCTGACCCACCCATTCCACCCATCCAATTTGTTATTTTTAAAGTAAACTGGTCCTGTTTACCTGAACAACTTCGGTACCACCATCTTGAATACGCTTTGTCAAGTATTCAGTTTCTTCTTTAGTGAAGGAGCATGCATGTTTCACTTACAAAATTGATGAAAATGAGTAGAAAGTTCAGTTTTTTAACCTTAATTGACCTCTTTCTTTACCTGGGAAAGAAGGGGCAAAATTGTAACTCACGCATGTGCTCCAACAACCAGGACTCTGACGTCTCTTGGATCAAGTCCCAAAACACCCCCTGAAAATCACGTCAGCTAAGAGAAATGGATATCATCACAAAAAAGAACGATGCAAAAAGTTATGGTCCTAAACATTGTCTTGATATTCCTATCTCGGTCACCATGTAACGACCATATGATAAGGTAAAGGTTGGTAAACTTTCGAGGTGTAAGGGATAGCTTATCAAAACTGCTCATGTTTTTATTTATAATCAGGTAAGCAGTTTGACAAATACAATTCCCAACCTGATATTTCAAATAGTCTATCACCCAAAAAAAAATCAGATAAGCAATTCATATAAAAATCCCAAACGCCGTCATAACTGCTTATCTACTGTATTAAAATCCATTTATGTTCATATGTTACAGAACTGTAACCATTTTCAAAACCCAGTCAGCCATTTTTACTCCTTCAAAACAATGATGAAAGACCTTCTAACATCATAAACTACTAAAAATCTGTTTTTAAAAATAAATGCCAACTCTTACTTTCTAAAACACATAAAGGAAGCTAAAATGGGGTCTTAAATCTGTTGCTATTATTTGAGTTTGTGACATAGGATAACTCAAATTAGATAATCAACGTTAGTGAGGGCGAAACCAATTCTGCTTGAATCTGTTGCTATTATTTGAGTTTGTGATCGAATAACATCAAAAACCAACAATAATTTTAATAACAACACACCCACTAGTAAGCATTCAACCAAAAGAACTCATAAAAAATCACAGGTCTACATTATTATTACTCAAAACAATCCTTACCACTGTTTCTTTTCTTCGCATCATCCATCTTAACATAATCACTCATTTCCATCCCGACACACTCCACAGCTGCATCTTTACACATTTGGACATGTTACCCTGCAAATTAACCATATTCACCTTTTTCTCCAAGAATTTGAAACACAACGTACCAATCTCCCGTAAGCTGTGCTAATAAATAATCTGAAAGGATGCGTTTCTTTGATGATAATGTAGTGTGTTTTCTTTTTGTGATGGACATGGTATCTAAATCAAAATAAGGAGGCGTTTGGAACTACTAATTCAAATCAGCAGCTATGAAAAGCAATCCCAAATGCTGGTGTATAACAGATAAGTAGAGTAAATAAGAAATTCTAAACATACAAAGTTGCTTATCTACTGTTTGCAAAACACGATAAGTCGGTTGAAGACTTGAAGCTCATGTTTAACAGTACATTCTTTCACCCGAACTGCAAATGTTAGAAAGGAGGCGGCCTCCTAATATGCGAATTCTAAGCTTTCCTTGCCGCCACATACACACTTGCACAAAACACCAATAAAAATGTTTCAATAAACTTATAAACCTATTGAAGCAATAGCTATAGAAGAGGATATGTGAATCCGAAACTTAACCATAAGTACCTCTGGTGGAAGACCATTCCAGCCACGAATTCTAGAGCCCGGAACATTTGACATAAGATTTGAAGATGCCATGGGGCTTGGACTTCTATGCCGTAATCGGTCCATCTCATTAAACCCTTGATTGGGAAGCATACTGGAGACCCTCCAAATCTCTATTAACAACATGGATATATAATGCTTAGTTAAAAAATAAAAAAGTATGAGATAAGTTTGTTCTGGTTAGAAACAAAACACTTCATTCAATTCATATAGGAATGTACCTCATTAATTTAAAATTTAAAGCACAATATCAAAATCCCATCCGGAAGTGCTTTCGTAGAAGAAATAAAATAATAGATAAAAAAAACTTACAAATATTGTAAGTTTATAAGCATATGTACTGAATAAATATAATTCAAGATAGCAACCTGGTATCATCAAGCATTAGTAGCATGAAAATAACATACATACATGAGAGGAGTGATGAGCTTACAATGCTTTCTCTTTCCATGGTGCCAATTCTCCCAGATTAGCCCAGCAATTGTGCGTCCTTTGCCGACACCAGCAATGAAAAGGGTTGGTATAACTGAAACCATCATCTATATTAAGTATGCAATAGTCCAACCACATAAAAAATAATGGGGCTTCTTACCTCGAGCAGCTGAACAATTCCTTCTGTTGCTAACACGCGGGGAGACGGATTCCTTATCTACCATATAGAGAAAACATATAATAAATCATATTTATTAGGATAAATATGTGTATGTGGTATAATGTCTATCAAACCATTTGTCGAAACATAGGGATCCGTTGTTGGCCCAAAGCAGGTTCATGAATACTTATACTGGCATTTGAATGACGCAAAAATCTTTCGTACGTATGGGTTGTACCGTCGAGAACATTCAATTTACTTTTACCCTTATTGTTATCAGCTACATGATGAACCTTTGTCAAAACATTTGCAAACTATTGCACTTCGGTAGAAAACTCATTAATACTTGTCATTTGGAGATTGTTTAAACCTTTCAAGCGCATCCCATGTAGTTTCAATAAGCGAACATGTTCCATCTAATCAACTGTGTGAAACATTTACCTATATTTTTAATATAATAGAACTGTGAGTGAGTTTAAATTATTACCTAATACAAATAAATATTGAATAAACCAATTCTTAAACATGATTTTAATATACTCTTTTAGCTGCAAATAAATGAACAATAGACATATACCTGATATATAACTCATAAAAAAATCGTCTCAATCACTAAAATTCCATGAGACAAACACTAATTAGTAATTAGTTAAGCTAACTTAACTTATAAAACTCAACACTCAAAATACAAATAATCTAATCAGCAGATCTTAAGTGAAAAGTAGAAAAACAAACATACCAATATGAAAAATTAGACCCGAATAAAGAATCGTTGTCGTTGCGTCTCGTTAACAAATCACTAAACCAAAAGCAAAACAAAACAATGGATATGCTTCTTTTCTTCCTGCTACCGTGTGTCTCCAATGAAAGCACAAAACAAAATAATGTTGTTTCTTTTATTTTTCTTGTTAACATTGAAGTTCACTTGTATCATGCACATATAACAGTTGATGATAAACGATTATGATTAGATTGACCAAATTCAATTACATGGCAACATGCATTAAACGAATTATTTATTTTGGATCCATCCATGTTTGGATACCATTATTAGTCGGATATTAGTTATATGATATATCTATTCGGGTATACAAAAAGCTACTAACCTTTCTTCTCTTGCCCGAATGCAGAAGAAACAATTGTCGTTGAAGAAAAGATGATATTAGGGTTTTGAGCATATAATGTATGAATCGGGGAATAGATATTGAGTTACCAAAGTTGTAGGGATTTCATACATATCTCATTAAATTAAAATAGTTAATAAATGGTTGCAAAGGTTTATATATTTGAACTTGCAAGATATGATCCAAAAATTGTGTTGGCATAGTGGTTAAAGATATATGTAAATCTTGTTATGAGCCTAGGTTCGAATCCTGTCCAATACATTTTTACACGAATTAAATTCGAAATTTTAATCCTTAGGTGGAATTATGACATGGCATTTAATTGTTTACGTGGACAAAATGTGATGACATGGAAATATGACGTGGCATTATGGGATGCCAAGTGGCATTATGAACCATTTTAGATGAGATTTACTTTCAATTAAATGGATACTAGCAATGGCAGTATTGTAATTTATTGCAATATAAGTGTCATTTTCATAACCCATTCCACGAGCCTGGTCATCTTTCAATATTTTCTTTTACCTATACACTTTTTTATATAGTGACTGGTTATCTTTTTTTTGTTTTTTTTTAATATTTTATTTTCAATATTATGTTTTTCTTTTTGTCCAGCTACCAACAACTTCTTATAGGGACTAAATTTATAATGACACGCTAATTTTTGATACATATATAGTGGTACATTACCTTTTTTTTATTTATATATATAAATATCTTGATACATATATAGTAACACAATAGTTTTTTGACACATTTGTAATTTGACACTGAATTTCTTGATACATATATAGTGTCACATTAAAATTTTAGTATATATGTAGTGATACTAAAAGTTTTGATACATAAATTTTAGTGCATTTTTAATGACACATTACAAAATTTTACTACATTTGTAG
>BPTQ01000005.1:173448803-173536303 GCA_019973895.1 Chrysanthemum seticuspe | reverse complement strand
ACTATTCTTCACATAGACATGAACAAACATCAAAGCAATTTAGTATTACTCAGCTCGCGTATCTGTTCATCCATCATTGATAGTTCATCATTTTTGACCTGTATATTTAAGATATCATAATTATAAACATACAAATACAGCAAATGCATATACAAATATGATATGACAAATTCAAATAATACTTATTTGTTATCTGATACAGCTGTGTAGTGACATGTCAGATGCTTAGGGCTGAGAAGACATAATATAAGACTACGTTAGATTTTTATATTTTATAATATAATTATAATTTGACAAACAAAAATTATCCCAACCCATAGCCCATGGCCTAGCATATTTATAATCTATAACATTTACCATGGTTGCTCATATACAAAAAAATGGTTACATGCTATGACTGCAAACATAACAGTTTATCTGGCCAAAACACGGCCGTACTCAACTTTTAGATTCCATATTAGGCGCGGCCGTTTCATCATAAACAAAATAACAAAACACCATAAATAAACTCATAACTTCTTATCGAACCGCCATACTTGCAAACACCACCACTACCACCACTCGGGTACCACGTCATAAGCATTGATCAGTATTTCACCAATGAAAATTATCCCAACTACATTATAAGAATATACCATTTACCGTGGTTTATAATGTGCACAACTTTGCAACCCTTTTTCATAACCAAATACCGAACACTATAAAAGTGGTTACCCGCCATGATTGCAAACATAACAGTTTACCTGGCCAAGATACCGGCGTACTCAACTTTTAGGTTCCATATTAGGCGTGCACGTTTGTTCGCACACAATATAGTAGTGAATACTGAACACTATAAAATTGGTCACCTGCCATGGCTGCAAACATAACAGTTTGCCTGGCCAAGATACAGGCACACTCAACTTTTAGGTTCCATATTAGGTGTGAACGTTTGTTCACACATAACATAACAGCAAATACCGAACACTATAAAAGCGATCACCCGCCATGGCTGCAAACATAACAGTTTACCTGGCTAAGATACGGGCGCACTCAACTTTCAGGTTCCATATTAGGCGTCCACGTTTGTTCACACACAACATAACAGCGCACAGAGGAGATGCTTGAAAAAAGCATACCATCTTTTTTCCCTGAAAATCATGAGCTATAAAATTACAAACAGCAGATATGCAGATCTAACATCAAGATACATTTCACACAATCTAAAAATTCACATCAATCACTTGTACATGTAGCAAACTCAAAAACAACATTATAACTATCACAAACCTACCAATGATGACATTTTTTCTACACAAAGTAGATGAAAATAATAAAAATTGTTAGGAATTAGAAAATTCCATAGTGAAGAGTCGGTCACCCCAAATATTATCTAGCATAAGTTAGCTCGTAGACTTGTCGTTATTTACGTTATTATGTAGTTAATTAGTTAGTCAGTAGCGTAAAATAGTTTAGTGCAACACCGTGGAGGAAGGACGGGTCTTTACCCACTGTATCCCTGATCCATAGGCCGATAGGAGGTCGTGTATTTGTAAGTATAAATACCTCTTCCATCCATGGAAGGGGTGGTGCTTCTCATTCAATCTAATATTCCATACTTTTGTGTAAACCTCTAGCAAGAACACCCTCTCTCTCTACTAACTCTCTAACTATGGCAAACATGTATTTTGATCATCCAAGACCACCCGAATCATCAACACAATAATTATTACGATCCTACAATTGGTATCAAGAGCCAAGGTTTTTGTGTTGTGTGGTTTCGTACCATGGTTATTATGTGTTATTGATTTATGTCGGATTTGTATGTGTTGTTGAAACTGTTTTGTATCACTTTCATGGTCTGAAAATGTTTTTTCCGTATATTCTGGTAAACAATATTTGCAACTCTATGTGTATTTATTTGGTCAAAAATATATCTGGTGATATACTGTATGTGTCATTTTCTTCCAAGTCAGATTTATTTATTTGGTCTTGTGACTTTTTGGTACCAACTGTGTTAACAAATGGTCTTAAACGGTAAATTATGTGGTCAAACTGTGGTCAAAACGGGTAAATGAAGCAGTTTTTAAGCAGTTTTTCTGGGTAACTATGAAGATGGTCGAAAAAATGATCGGAAAACTCATCGGAAAATGTCACAAATCTTGCTAGCGACTTGTCACAAATCTGTCCAGATGCAATGAATCAAAGTAGCGACTTGTATTAACAAGTTAGCGATTTTTGTGTTTTAATGATATAGCGACTTGGTAGCAACTCATGAAAAAGTGGCGGTTTGACTTTTGAGTCAAACTGGTAGCGACTTAGAAAAAAAGAGTAGCGAGTTGAGACTGTAGCGAGTTGACTCTTTAGTCAACTCAAGTCAATAGCGACTTGTCATAATCGCTAGCGACTTGGCACAAACAAAAGGACCTAGCGACTTGTTTTTTAACAGGTTTGTGACTTGTGTTTTGGATGTGAAGTAGCGACCTGGTTCAGCAACTTGACTCAAAAAAAAAAAAAATTTGGTAGCGACTTGTCATAAAGTGACTCGACTGAAATGAAGAAGTAGATTTTGAAGAGCTTGACCATAACTTCACAACATTAACACCAAGACCTCAGTATTATAACATCACTGGTCCATGATTCTACCAGAAAACTTGAAGATTAGAAGAGGTTCATTCAGTTCCGAATACCACTATCATCAACATCATTCTACAATCATATTCTAACTTCAATCCCATCACAAACACATAACTAGACCAAGACTCGACTCATATCTAAACAAGATCTCAGCTTTCATAATTCGTGAAACTCGAAAGGTTTATCAAGACCAAGGGTCTAAAAGCACGATTTATGATATCATCACAGATCCATATACCGTTTATCCGAATCATAAAAGACAAGCTACATAATAATAATATTCTCTCTTTTGGTTCATTTAAGGATAAGAGTATACAGAATCTCAGATCTCATTTGTGTTACTCAAAACCACTTAAGGTTTTTCACACGATTTGATAATCATCATTATTCTTATTGAAGACTTGCTTCTTTTGATATGCGAACCTTGAAAGAAAAGAAATTAGCAAATATGCTCTTTCTTTTTCTTTAGTTCGATTTCAGAAAATTAAAAGGAATGATCCGAAGTAATATTTAATCTACTCAAATAATCTCAGACTCTTTCAAGGGATATAAAGATCACTAAAATCATATCAATCCCTAAAGAAGTATCATCATTGATCAAAACGTTTTGTTTGATAATATTCGATTATAAAGAAATGATTTTAACAAACTTGTTAAATCAAATCTTTGGCTCGTTTGTTCATGTGTCAACAACTTTAACGAAATTAAATCATGATGTACCTACCTTAAAGCTGTTGTTTGATCTCTTTGCCGGTCTCAATACCACAAGCCATCCCTGTGGCTGTCACAAAACCTCAAGCCAACCCTGTGGCGAGGTGCTCATGTCCGATTTCAATGGATACATGGCAAGTAGCTTCTCCCAAAGGCTATTCAGGGTTTGATAAATGATGGGATTGAATATGTTTATGTGATCCGTTTTGAAGATTGTTGGTTATAGGAGGCGATCCACATTTCTTTTCTGTGATAAGTTTGTGGTGCGTGAAATTGACAGAAATAAAAAGGGGGCAGAAATTAGTCAAGAGAGAAATTAGGGTTTGTGGGGAGAATGTTTAGGGCAAAGTTATGTGATTATGCTGAGTTTTTATAACCAGTATTTTTAGGGCAAACGGCTACTTGGTCTATCACAAGGTCATGGGCTTAATGGCTAAAGATGGATCGGATTGAAATCATTGTGGATGGAAACATGGGCCTTTGACCCATTTTGTATTGGGTGGACTGAATGGAGAGTTATCTTTAGTATTGGGCCTCATGTGATATAATATGGATTCGTGTGATAGCTGTTGTGATAGCAAACTCGTGTGATAAGTTGTTTTGTCTAAACAACTTTATAACTATTGTGTTTAAATACTATGTGATGAAGTATGTTGATTATTAAATTCTCACAAGTATGTGATAAGTTGTATTTCATGTGACTATGGAAATGACTCGCTACTTCTTAATCGGGTTTGACGGATTTTGTGGTTATTTGAGTTGGGCCTAAGATTAATGATGAACCGGGATGGACTAATGAGCTTCTCAAAATTGGATCGTACATGAGATTTGGGATAATAAGTTTTGATGATGAGATTTGGTATGATGATATGAGTTGTTGTTGTATACGGCTTAGTTCTTTGGTGAATACATCTCCACGAAGTATATTATGTCACGACTTGAATTAATCATTGACTATGGGGTTGTTTGGACGGTATTTCTTATTTGACTTTGAAGTGAGATTTTCCGGGCGCGTTTACTTACTTCATTTTTCTTTCTTTCTACCCTTCCGCGAAGATGACTTGTTTGGGCTTTTATTGAGGGTGATAAAGACTTGGCTATTTAGTTACGGTTGTGATTCCTTTCTCGCTTAACCCACAACGTAGCTATCACTTTGGTGTCTCACGCAGTTGAGGATATGTCAATAGGTTTTGTACATTGGGTACACCGTTTCTTTTTCACGAGGACTAGTACAAGTTTAAGTAACTAATCTGAGGAATTTTACTTCATGCTCAAGCTTGGCATATCGGGTTTACTTCTCCATGTGGTCACTACAATAGCCGACAAAATACGTGAATGATGTGTTTACCAATGTGTTTACTGGATGGGTGATGATGTTTTTGATGTTGGATAATAAACCGTTGATGAACCGCTGCATGTTCCCCTAAAACAGATATTCACTGAAACCAAAGTCGTCATAACACATTCAAGCTGACATTGTTTACGGTTTATTCTTGGTTTTGTAAAATCCCGCGAAAGAAACTATTTCTCGGTTTAAACCATAGAGTTGTAAAATCCCGTATTGATGGAACTATCTTGGAGAAGAGAAAGTGTAATTCTGGATCTGATTTGATGCTGGTGCTACGGTTTCTGCTTCGAAGAAGGGATAAAAGGGTGTATTTCATGAATTGGATGTGTGTTTGGATATTTGTCATGGCAGTATGGTTATTACTTGGTTTTACGGGGTTCTGTGCTTGTAACCATGGTCGGGATGAAACCATTATCAAAGTTCATTTAAATGTCAAAGAAGGCTAGATTTGAGTAGTTCAGAAGATGTGACAACGGCGTTAATTCAGTATTATGTATTTGAGGTTGAAGTGAAATATCACGGGCGAGTGTACTTAGTATCTGAAGGTATCGGGGATGGTTGGATGAAGATTCTTCGAGATCCTTGTTCGAGCTTTTTCCAAAAACGAAGACTTGGAAATCTAGTTATTTTTGGGAGTTTTTTTCCTTTTACCACGTGGGGGAATTGGGCTCTGTTTGCCACAAAAATAACTATCACTTTAAGGAGTTACGTTGTAGTGCTCAGTGTCACATTCAATTGTGGATTTTCAAGAGGTAATGTACGTCTTATACTTGATGGTTGGTTGGTTGAAGAGTATAGAGTACATAGAGAGTACTTAGAGATGCTAATGGAAATCGGCACCGCTCTTTGTTACATATGTGCAAGTTTAAGTCACGAGTTCGGGGTAGTTTACTTCAGGGTCAAATTCATCATATTGGGTTCTCTCCATCAGCTGTCACAACAAAGAGCCTACTGAATGATAATGGGTTGATTACATGTTTTGCCAAGAGATGATGAAAAAAGAGAGATTATGACGTATGAACACAACAGTTCATGCCTCGTTCTCTAAAGAAAAGAAAAGTGTACGTTTCAGTGCGCTTTATCTTCTGAAGAAGAGAAATCTTCTTATGACGTCTGTTCACTTCAGTTCAGGCCTCGTACTCCAAAGAAAAGAAAAGTGTACGTGTCAGTGCTCTTTATCTTCTGAAGAAGAGAAATCTTCTTATTATGACCATTCTCATCAACATGCTTCATACTTTTTCCATGCGCTTCAGTCTTCAAGTGAACCGGGCTACCACTGATTGTTTTTCTTATTCCACTTGCTCGATTATAATGAAGATGGCGACATCACGTGCTTATTTTGCGGGAGAGAAGTGTGAATAGAACATTCGGATGATTTTCACTTATTTAATCAAGAATGGCATCTCCGTATGCAATTCTTGAGGGGGAGAAGAAGTGTGAATTTTTTGCATGATTGATTAATATTTGAGAATATATGGTCAAACGGCTCCTAACTCATGTAAGAACCGAGCTTCTTCTTATCGGGTCATCTTCACATGGAGTTTCTATCTTCTAAGAGCCGTTGGTTGACATCTTCACTCGGATTGATGAGTTTATCGACAAAGTGCTTCCGGTTAATGCTTCACGTATACATCAACATGATGATTCCGAACAATCTCTCTGTTCTTGTTTGATGTGATTGGTAGTTTGGTGTTACCATCTTGTGTGTTCGTTGCGGCCTGATTGCTGATTTCCTTGATGAACATCTTTCTGTTCTTGTTTGATTGGGAGGGATTTTAGTTAAGGGGATTTGCAAGATGTAAGTTAATTGGGATGCTTTTTGGTGTGAGTTGAAGATGTTAATTATCTATTCCCCAACTGGACAATCTTGAAGAAGGTCGAGTCTACAGTCTGTTCTACATTTCTTGCTATATGTTAGAAGACCAAAGACGAGTTGCATTTAATGATCTAAAGACTTCTTCTTAATCTGGGCATTTATCAAAAAGATTGTCGGTCTAGGGGAGAGCACTAATTGGGGAAATGTGATATGTCAAATTTAATCCCCAATTAGACTTGCTCACATTATTCAGCATGTTGATTCTCACAAAGACTTCAAGCGATCTTCTCAACAAATTTCAAGTATTTGGGCATTCAAAGAGTTGCTGATTCTGAAGTATCAAAACCAGAAAGAGGGAAGGAGACAAGCATCTAAACGTGAGTAAACTTGATGTACTTAATACTTCTAAGAAATTGAAGATATCCCGGGAAGACAAATGTTATTACCGCAGAGAAACTCAAGGTTTGACTCATGGCGAGTAAACTTGATGAACTTAATTCTTCTAAGTGATTGAAGATATCCCGGGAAAACAAATGTCATGACCGCAGAGAAACTCAAGGTTTTACTTATCAAGGCGTTTAGTATTCTTATTCCAACTATGTGGGGGAAGCGATGGAAGAGTTAGTTTCTGAAGATAAAAGAGGTACACAAGTGCGTGATGATCTCGATGTTATCACAATCATCAGGGGAGAGAGAATTGTGTACATTGGGGGCGCTCAGCTGTCTCACTTGAGGGCTTAATCAGTGATTCAGAAATATAATCACTTATTCCGGAGTTGACATCCGCAGAGATTGTCATCCGCAGAGATAATCAGTGATTCGGTCTGCTTCTTCAATGTTATCGGTTGTTCTCTCTTTGGGGAATGTGTGTACTTCGGGTCCTTGAGCTTCATACACGATCATCAGGGAAGAAAGCCATTGTTTACCACAAACATTGGGGAGGTGTTTTCCTTCCGGGCATGATGTGTATTCGGGAGAGTTCTTGGATATTGGTGTACTTCGGGTTCTTGAGCTTCATACACATTCATCAGGGACGAAAGATGTGAACATTGGGGAGTTTTTCTTCATTACCCTCATGATGTGTATTCGGGAGAGTTCTTGAGCATTATACAAAGAGACTGACTGCATCAATTCAACTACTTGGGGGAATTGTTCTCTTGACACCTTTTGGAATGGATCGCTTCAGACGTCAGTTGAAAGGAAATTTGAGAAGCGTTATTTAAATGTGGGATGATACGTTGCTGTTGTTCTATTGGATGATATAGCCTCGAACGAAGAATCACGGTGATTATTCTTAAAAGGAGCAGTTGGGTTTATGATAATGGTGTGCTTCTTTGTGCACCTGGCTAAAGCAAGCTTGAAATAGAGCTTCAAATCTGCTCAACATAAGGATTTTCGGTTTGGGGGGAAGCTGCCAAAGTCTCACTTTCAGATGGTTTAATTTCTCTCATTCAGGAGCCTCGAAAGCTTTGGTGGTGGAAGTTTAAGAGATGACGAATTCTATATTCTACGACGTGCTGCTCGATATCCTTATCTCGGTACTCGTATCATCATCTTCTTTAACTATATCATCTATTCTATCTTTGTATATAAAACCAGCAAAACCAAATAGAAAAATATAAAATCAACAAAAATCTATAAATATTTGAAAAATCATAAAATTCCAAAAATATGTTTTCTCAAGACATGTCTTCTGGTATCGATAAAATCTACGGTCTTAGAAATGTCATTCAATAATGGCACGGGACCATAGATGAAGTTCGAGCAGGAGGTGTAAATATTCTTTTCTAAACATGTCTCCAAAAAAGGCTTGCAGTTACTTCTGACTGTAACCCCTGCTTAAAACTATGGCTTGCTATCATTTCAGATAGCAACCCGCTCTTAAAAGGAAGGAAAGTGCTACGCTTAAACGTTTTTCACAAATTTCGTGCACTGTTCCTAAAACAAAATGAGGAAAGTATGTCGAAGGACTGCTGTTCCTACACAAATGTTTTTCCGTCTAAAATTCTTCAGAAAAATATTTGGTGTTTTACAAAATGGTGGAAAATGAGTTGCTTACAAATCAATCTGATTCAGAGTTTTAGTAAAAATTGAAAACTCAATCAATGACTTCAGTGCTTTTAAACCTTTTAGAAAATGAGTCATTGATTGAGGGGGAGAATGTTTTCAAATCTGTATCATCTAACGAGATTATCTTAATCATCCTACGTGCTTATCTGTAAAATACAATTGCCTATGTTGAAGGACTAGGTTTCTAGGATGTGATTGTTAGGTTTAGATGATTAGAGTTTGATAAACACATTATTCCCATATATTTGAATGATCTGATTGATATGTTGAATTGACTAATATTAGTCGATTGTTGTTTGGGTGATGTCGACCACCATATATATGTATGTGTGTTCACTAATGTATGCAGGTATATTGGTTTAAAAGAATGTTCCCGATCCGGATCCCACAATTGAATATGATTGGATGCCGAAAGGAAAGGGTAACTATATCTTGGGTTGACAAATGAAGAAACGGAGCTTAATTGGACTTCAATGGAGAGTTGGCATAAATGCAACGTAAGAGGTCTCACTGCATCTGCAGATGGTTTTCTTCTAAGTGATTGAAGAAACGGAGCTTAATTTGACCTCAGTTGGCATTCAAAATGCAACGTAAGAAGAAGTCTCACTGCATCAGCAGACGGTTTTCTTCCAAGCCCTACAGCAACAACGGAAGCTTCTCAACCACCTAATGTATCTTTGTGCACGACAAGTAGTGATGATACCATTTTTCTATAAACTTTGAAAAATATTGTTTTTTAAAATGGAAAAATGTTGTTTTGAAAATAAATCAGATTCAAAGTTTTGAAATCAACCGGACTTTATTTTGTCAAATCTTAAGTGATTTCAAATTAAATATTTTCAAACGATATTTCAACAAAAAGTCCGTTTTGTACAAAATAAGTGGTGATCTAAAGATTTAATGTTATGTCATGGTATGATTTTGTTAGGAATTAGAAAATTCCATAGTGAAGAGTCGGTCACCCCAAATGTTATCTAGCTTAAGTTAGCTCGTAGACTTGTTATTAGTTACGATATTTAGTAGTTTATTTATTAGTTTGTAGCGTAGTTTAGCTTAGTGCAACACCGTGGAGGAAGGACGGGTCTTTACCCACTGTATACCTGATCCACAGGCCGATAGGAGGTCGTTATGTTTGTAACTATAAATACCCCTTCCATCCATGGAAGGGGTGGTGCTTTTCAATCTAATATTCAACATTTGTGAAGTAACTCTCTACCAAGAAAACACCCAACTCTCTAACTTTCTCTCTCTAATGGCTAACATGTATTTTGATCATCCAAGACCACCCGAATCATCAACACAATAAAAATAACGATCCTACAATTGGTACCAGAGCCAAGGTTTTATGTTTTGATGATTTTTTGTGGTCTTCGAATCATGTGTAAATTGTTTTTGGTACTGTTGTTGATGTTTTACATATGTTGTTGATGTTTTACATTTCTCTTGGTCAAAACAGTCTAATGGTTTATTAATGGTTTCATGTCTTGCCTCGTTATTTTGTCCAAAACAGATTTCAATATGTAAACAGTCTTTGTTCCATACTATGACTTTTGGATAGTCTAATGATGTAGTCACTTTCATGTGGTCAAAAAATGGTCATGGTTTAGAGTTATTAACTGATGCAACTTTGTGGTCCTAAACTTGGTCTCATATATATGTCATCTTCACGTGGTCAAACAAGGCATAAAGGATGCATTTTTATGTAGTTTTTCTGGGTAAGCTTGTAGATGGTCGGAAAACTTTGGTCAGAATACTCGCCGGAAAAAATCAAAATGGTCAAATACTCTTGTTAGCGAGTTGTCTAAAACTGTTTCTTCCTGGCGAGTTGATGTAGCGACTTATTTCTATAAGTAGCGACTTGTTATGTGAAAAGATGCTAGCGACTTGTTCTAAGACTTGGTGACGGTTTGACTTTTGAGTCAAACTGTAATGCTAGCGACTTGTCATAAGCCTAGCGAATTGGTGCTAGCAACTTATGACTCAATATTGCTAGCGACTTGCTTATGAAAACAGTGGCGACTTGTGACAGAAAAGAGGTAGCGAGTAGTTTGATATTAGCGACTTGGTGTTTGACTATTTAGTCAAATACATGATGCTAGCGACTTATCAAAGTGACCTAGCGACTTGACTAGTCGTAGCGACTTGCGTCTATCTAGCAACTTGGACAGAAAACATACAGATGAAGAAGTGACCAAGACCACAACAATAATACCATATTCAAAATGACTCGACCACAAAAATTATACCAAATGTTTTTGACCTCAGGTTCACACCATCCTTGGTCCATGTTCTTCAACAGAAATAATTTAACAAGAACATGACTCAAAGCATAATCAAACTGATCCATATCATTCCTCACATCCCTCACAGCCTCGACAAACCAACTCCATCAACATCCAACCTAATCTTTCCTATCCTCCATCTTACACAAGACTCAATAAAAACGATATTAAATGCAAATCAATCTCAGAAAGTTCAACTTTGTTTTTCAATCTCTTAAAAGATTTTTTTTGTTGAACGTGAATCATCACTGATTGTTGTCGAAGCTTAGCTTCGTTTATATACGAAATCATAAAGAAAGGTCGTATAACAATTGTGTTATAACCCTTCCCTGGTTCGAATGGATGACAGAACTCAAAACAAAAAAACAAATCACAGAAAACCTACCTGAATGAGGTCATGTATCTCTGAAGACGTTTCAAATCTAAGCCATCCCTGTGGCTGTTACAAGGCTCAAAGCCATCCCTGTGGCGAGCTTATAAGATTGCTTGGTTCTTATGATGGGTTAGGGATAAGCTGAGATTGATTATACTTTGATTGATAATAAGATTGGGAAATGAATGGTGGTCCGTGTTTGTTGATGCCGAGTCATTGACTGTTATTTAAATGATGGGTTAAGCAATATATTTTCTGATCTGTGTTTGTTGATCCATTGTGATAAGAGAGAGAGTGGAAAGAGGCGGATTTTTTTTAGGGTTTGGAGATGTAAGAAGGCAGTGATGGGGGCGGATGTTTGTGTGAATGAGATTAGGTTTAGTGTGAGAAATATTAGGGTACCAAGTCCTTTTATTAACCGGATAATATATTACACTTGGATGTGTGGATCGGGTTAGGATATGTTCGTTGGATTGTGGGCTTCACAAAACACTTTTATTTGAATTTGATTTGGGCTGTTAATCATAATTGGACCAGTTATCCAATATGTTGGGCATATATCTTGTTCCAACGAATATGAGCTTGGGACATTTGATAAATTTTCTCATCTTGGGCTGCATCTAAAAATTGGTCATTATTATTGGTGTGGGCATGTATATGGGCTGACGAGATTGGGCTGTTTTGATGAGGCCGTTTTATCCGAATGTTATTATCACAAAGAATTATTTTGATGCATTAATTTTGATACCTTTTGATAATGAGTATTTTGGTCTTAAAACATTCATCGGATGATTCATTTGTCTACGGCTAATGTTGGTACGCGCCTCTCATATTTGGATAATGGTCAAATAAGCTTCTCAATATTGGATTCTATAAGACTTGATTGTAATGAGAATGTGCTTAAATGATTTGATGATGTGATTTGGTATGACGATGAGAGTTGTCAGGGGTTGTTTGGACGATATTTCTTATTTGGATTTGAAGTGAGACTTTCCGGGCGCGTTCACTTATTTCGTCTTCTTTCTTTCTACCCTTCCGCGAAGATGACTTGTTTGGGCTTTTAAAGAGGGTGATAAAGACTTGGCTATTTAGTTACGGTTGTGATTCTTTCTATTAACCCACAACGTAGCTATCACTTCGGTGTCTCACGCAGTTGAGGATATGTCAAGAGGTTTTGTACATTGGGTACACCGTTTCTTCTTCACAAGGATTAGTGCAAGCTTAAGTAACAAATCCGGGGAATGTTACGTCTTGTTCAAGTTTGGCATATCGTGTCTATTTCTCCTTGTGGTCACAACAATAGCCGACAGAATGCGTGATTGGAGTATTTACCAAAGTGTTTATTGGATGGTTGGTGATATGGTTGATGTTGGATAATGAACCGTTGATGAACCACTGCATGTTCCCCTAAAACAGATATTCACCGAAACCAAAGTTGTCATAACAAATTCGAGCTGACATTGTTTACGGTTTTGTCTTGATTTTGTAAAATCCCGCGAAAGAATCTATTTCTCGGTTTAAATCATAGACTTGTAAAATCCCGTGACAATGGAAACATCCTGGTATTAGTAAAGTGCATTTCCGGATCTATCTTACGGTTTATTCTTGGTTTTGTAAAATCCCGCAAAAGAAACTATTTCTCGGTTTAAACTATAGAATTGTAAAATCTCGTGATGATGGAACCATCCTGGAGAAAGGAAAGTGTATTTCGGGATCTTATTTGATGTTGCTGCTACGGTTTCTGCTTCAAAGAAGGGATAAAATGGTGTACTTCATGAATTGGATGTGTGTTTGGATTTTTGTCATGGCAGTTTGGTTATTTTATGGTTTTGCGGGGTTACGTGCTTGTAACCATGGTCGGGAAGAAACCATTATCAAAGTTCATTTAAATGTCAAAGAAGGCTAGATTTGAGCAGTTCAGAAGATGTGACAACGACGTTAATTCAGTATTATTTATTTGAGGTTGAAGTGAAATATCACGGGCGAGTGTACTTAGTATCTGAAGGTATCGGGGATGGATGGATGAAGATTCTTCATGATCCTTGTTCGAACTTATTATCAAAAACGAAGACTTGGAAATCTAGTTATTACTGGGTGTCTTTTACCTTTTCTTTTACCACTTGGGGGAATTGGGCTCTTATCACCTCATAATAACTATCACTTAAAGGAGTTACGTTGTAGTGCTCAGTGTCACATTCAATTGTGGATTTTCAAGAGGTGATGTACGTCTTATACTTGATGGTTGGTTGGATGAAGAGTATAGAGTACTTAGAGATTCAATGGAGCATGAAGTCTCGGCACCGCTCTTTGTTACATATGTGCAAGTTTAAGTCACGAGTTCGGGTTAGCTTACTTCAGAGTCAAATTCATCATATTGGGTTTTCTCCATCAGTTGTCACAACAAAGAGCCTACAGAATGATAATGGGGATGATTACATGTTTTGCTAAGAGAGCAGAAAAGAGAGAGATTATGACGTCTGTTCACATCAGATCAGGCCTCGTACTCTAAAGAAAAGAAAAGTGTACGTCTCAGTGCACTTTATCTTTGAAAGAAGAGAAATCTTCTTATGACGTCTGTTCACATCAGTTCAGGCCTCGTACTTCATCATTATGACGTATGAACACAACAGTTCATGCCTCGTACCTCAAAGAAAAGAAAAATGTACGTGTCAGTGCGCTTTATCTTCTGAAGAAGAGAAATCTTCTTATTATGACCATTCTCATCAACATGCTTCATGCTTTTTCCATGTGCTTCAGTCATCAAGTGAACCGGGCTATCACTGATTGTTTTCTCATTCCACTTACTCGATTATAATGAAGATGGCGACATCATGTGCTGATTTTGCGGGAGAGAAGTGTGAATAGAACATTTGGATGATTTCACTTATTTAGTCAAGAATGGCATCTCCGTATGCAATTCTTAAGGGGGAGAAGAAGTGTGAATTTTTTGCATTGTTGATTGATATTTGAGAATATAAATGGTCATACGGCTCTAAACTCATGTAAGAACCGAGCCTCTTCTTATCGGGTTATCTTTACATGGAGTTTTTCTCTTCTAAGAGCCGTTGGTTGACATCTTCACTCGGATTGATGAGTTTATCGACAAAGTGCTTCCGGTTAATGCTTCACGTATACATCAACATGATGATTCCGAACAATCTCTCTGTTCTTGTTTAATGTGATTGGTAGTTTGGTGTTACCATCTTGTGTGTTCGTTGCAGCCTGATTGCTGATTTCCTTGATGAACATCTTTCTGTTCTTGTTTGATTGGGAGGGATTCTAGTTAAGGGGATGTGCAAGATGTAAGTTGATTGGGATGCTTTTTGCCGATGTTCTTGTTTTTGGTGAGTTGAAGATGTTAACTATCTATTCCCCAACTGCACAATCTTGAAGAAGGTCGAGTCTACAGTCTGTTCTACATTTTCTGCTACATGTTAGAAGACTAAAGACGAGTTACATTTAACGATCTAAAGACTTCTTCTTAAATCTGGGCATTTATCAAACAGATTGTCGGTTTAGGGGAGAGCACTAATTGGGAGAAAGTTATAAGTCAGATTCAATTCCCAATTAGACTTGCTCATATTCTTTAGCAGTGACTACTCGAGACGTTGATATTGACTATTGTTGGACATTTGACACAAGGTGATTACTTCGGAGTTAATCATTTATCACTTATTTGAGATTGAAGTTGACTTTCACAAAGGCGTGTTCTTATTTGATAACTTGCTCGGACTTAAGAATTTGAGTTGAAGACTTGGCTTATCTAGTTACCAGAAGTCGAGGTGGATGGTTGAAGACCTGGTTAACTATCACTATTAGGAGTTACTTTGTTTTACTCAGTGTCACACGCATATGACGGTGTGGATAAACGCAAGAGGTGTTAATGTCTCATACTTTGTTTGGGTAGTGAGTACTTAGAGATTTGCTTGAAGCATAAATTCTCTACACCGTTCTTCCATCATTAGGTGCAAGCTTAAGATACAAATGTGGGGAAGTTGACTTCAGTTTCAAGTATGGTATGGCGGGTTTTCTGCTTCAGTGGTCACTTCAAATTGTCTACAGAAGGGTTGATATAAATTGTCAGAGAGAGTCTTCAGCAAGTTGATTCTCACAAGAGTTCAAGTGATCTTTTCAACAAATTTCAAGTATTTGGGCATTCAAAGAGTTGCTGATTCTGAAGTATCAAAACCAACAAGGGGTAAGGAGACAAGCATCTAAACGCGAGTAAACTTTGATGAACTTAATACTTCTAAGTGATTGAAGATATCCCGGGAAGACGATTGTCATTACCGCAGAGAAACTCAAGGTTTGACTCATGGCGTTTAGTGTTTATTCCAACTATGTGGGGGAAGTGATGTTAGAGAAAATTTCTGAAGATAAAAGAGGTACACAAGTATGGCATATTCAGGGGAGATAAATGTGTAACATGAGGGAGGTGTTATCAGCTATTCTCTCGTTGGGAATGTGTGTACTTCGGATTCTTGAACTTCATACACATTCATCAGGGACGAAAGATGTGAACATAGGGGAGGTGTTCTTCATTACCCTCATGATGTGTATTCGGGAGAGTTCTTGGATATTGGTGTACTTCGGGTTCTTGAGCTTCATACACGTTCATCTCGGAAGAAAAATGTGAACATGGAAAGGTGTTCTTCATTCCCCTCATGAAGTGTATTCGGGAGAGTTCTTGAGCATTATACTAAGAGACGGACTGCATCAATTCAACTACTCGGGGGAAGTGGTCTCTTGACACCTTTTGGAATGGATTGCGTCAGACTTCAGTGGTTATGAAATTTGAGAAGAATTTTAAAGAGTGGGATGATACGTTGCTGTTCTTGTTGATGATATAACCCCGAACGGAGAACCTCGATTATCGTTCTTAAAAGGAGCAGCGGGATTTATGATAATGGTGTGCTTCTTTGTGCACCGGGCTAAAGCAAGCTTGAAATAGAGCTTCGAATCTGCTCAACATAAGGTTTTTTGGTTTGGGGGGAAACTGCCAAAGTCTCACTTTCAGATGGTTCAATTTCTTTCTTCAATGCAAGAGCCTCGAAAGCTTTGGTGGTGGAAGTTTAAGAGATGACGAATTCTATCTTCTACGACGTGCTAGTCGATATCCTTATCTCGGTACTCGTATCATCATCTTCTTAAGCTATATCATCTAATCTATCTTTGTATATATTTTTCAGAAAAACCAAATACAAAAATAGAAAACCAACAAAAGAAAATAGAAAAATATAAAACCTTCAAAAAATCCATAAAAATCAGAAAATTTCAAAAATACCAAAAATATGTTTTCCAAGACATGTCTTCTGGTATCGATAACATCTACGGTCTTAGAAATGTCATTCAATAATGGCACGGGACCATAGATGAAGTTCGAGCAGGAGGTGTAAATATTCTTTTTCAAAACATGTCACAAATCAAATGGCTTACAGTTATTTCAGACTGTAACCCGTGCTTCAAAAAATGGCTTGCAGTTACTTCAGACTGTAACCCGTGCTTAAACTATGGCTTGCTATTATTTCTGATAGCAACCCGTTCTTTAAAGGAAGGAAAGTGTTGCGCTAAACAATTTTTTAAATATTTCGTGCACTTATCCTAAAAACAAAATGAGGAAAGTATGTCGAAGGACTGCTGTTCCTACTCAAATATTTTTCCGTCTAAAATTCTTCAGAAAAATATTTGTTTTAACTTAATGGTGGTAAATGAGTTGCTATTAACTCAATCAGTTTCAGAATTTTTATTAATTTGCAAAACTCAATCAATGACTTCAGCGCTTTTAATCTTTTCATAAAATGAGTCATTGATTGAAGGGGAGAATGTTTTCAAATTTATATCATCTAACGGACTTTCTTAATTATCCTACGTGCTTAATTAAAAATGATAATTGCCTATGTTGAAGGACTAGGTTTATAGGATATGATTGTTAGGTTTAGATGCTTAGAGTTTGATAAACACATTATTCCCATACCTTATATGATCTGATTGATATGTTGGATTGACTTTTATTAGTCGATTGATGTTTGGGTGTTGTCGACCACCATATATTTGTATGTGTGTTCACTAACGTATGCAGGTATATTGGTATATAAGAATGTTCCCGATCCGGATCCCACAATTAAAGATGTTTGGATGCCAAAAGGAAAGGGTAACTATTTCTTGGGTTGACAAATGAAGAAACGGAGCTTAATTGGACTTCTATGGAGAGTTGGCATTAATGCAACGTAAGAGGTCTCACTGCATCAGCAGATGGTTTTCTTCAAAGTGATTGAAGAAACGGAGCTTAATTTGACCTCAGTTGGCATTCAAAATGCAACGTAAGAAGAAGTCTCACTGCATCTGCAGACGGTTTTTCTTCCAAACCCTACAGCAACAACAACAGAAGCTTCTCAACCACCTAACGTATCTTTGTGCAGGATACCATTTTTAAACAATTTTGAATAATTTGATTAAATTGTTTTGAAAATGGAAAATATTGTTTTTGAAAATAAATTGGACTAAATTTTGAAAATCACCGGACTTCATTTTTATCAAAATCTAAGTCACTCAATTATCGACTTCGGTCATCAATTGAGGGGGAGAGTGATTTTAAATTAAATATTTTCAAAACGATATTTCATCTATCAAGTCCGTTTGTACGAAATAAAGTGGTGATCTAAAGATTTAATGTTATGTCATGGTATGATTTTCTTTAAAACTCAAATATCTTACAAAATGAAATTTTTTCTGTTCTTGTTTGATTGTGAAACTGTTTTATTTTACTTAAAGATCATTTAAAAAACTATCATACCTGACACTAACAATCTTTAATGTCTAGAGTTGGTCCTTATCTGTCATTTTTCAAAGTTAAATCAAGCCACGTCTTTCCCCAAAATGTTTTAAATGATTTAAATCAATTGGGATCACAAATCTCAAAAGGTTTGAAATTTTGATCGGGGTAGAGATCGTGATTTAAATCTCAAATCTATTTTAAATGGAATTGGTTTTAGTCCTTTAAAGGCACTCCTGCCTCCATGTGTCAAACGATTTCAATATACATAATGCACATGTTGAGGAGGAGGATTTATCCAAAAACCAGATGAGTATTTAAACAAGGCCACATTTTCTCCCATGTTTTCTAAACCTAATTAAATCACTTGGGATCCAAAATCTCAAAGGATTTGATATTTTTGATCGGGGGAGAATTTGTGATTTAATAATGAAATTTGATAAAAAGTTGATCGTTTTGATTCAGTTGTGCAGGCTGCTCTCTCATATGTGCTAAACGCTTTCGAATCTCGAAGCACATATTGAGGGGGAGCAAAACCATCGAGGTACAAAAGTTTTTTAAAAGAGATTATAAAGTACCTTGATTGTGTTTTCAAATGGTTTTCTTAATGGATTTTGTGATTGTGGATGTGCTTCAAAAGAACTCTTGCCTCTATGTGATAAAATGTTTTAAAATATCCTATACACATATTGAGGGGGAGAATTTTACCAAGAAAATCAAATGGCTTTTTCGTATGAAAATTGTGATCAAAGAAAATATTTCAAAGTCCTCTTGCCTCCTTGTGCTAAACAATTTCTAAATCATACACACATGTTGAGGGGGAGGTTTTCTAAATGATCAAAACTATTAAGGTACAAAATGCTTTGATCTCGTATCACAAGTACCTTGATTGTTTTTCCAAATGATTTTTCAATTGGTTTTAAGGAAGAATGAACTGTACCAAAAGACCGACCAATTTACTTTATGCATGGTGTTATAAGGATGGTTAGGTTAGGTATTAGTTCCCACGATCCGCCAGAACCGGAGGGATCTACCCAGGGACAATCCACTAGATAGTGTAGAGTCCTTAGGTATATTGAAAAAAGGAGAAAAGTGAGATACGGGAAGAGTGCGGACTGAGACAGAGCTAGTACTGGAATAAACCCAATAAGGTTCTAGTTATGAAGTCTCGGTAAGCACTGAAGGGGTTGAAGAATGAAAAAGAACTGAATGTGAAAAAGGGTGAAAATAAATAGCCCTCCATCAATTCAACCTTAGGGCAGTAACCGGGTTCAATACATATGCTACTGGTTGTTTACTAAGGTAACACTGGTATTGAAGAACAGACATCATGGACCCAGTGATGCACTGCACTAAACTTCCCAAGCCACTCAAGTTCCTCTTAAAAGGGCTTTTTTCATTCTCACGGGGAACCGACATAATCTATCGACTTTCTCTTAGAGATGGTTGATATTGAAGTAGGAGACCCTCTCCCTAGTCTCCGGCACAGGAACCAAAAGTGCACTATTGAGTCTAGAGCCATGAGATCATCCACAATATCTCGTTAGGACACTAAATTCATGAAGACTCGCTGTTTCACACAATGTGGAAAGTAAGTATATACTAAGAGTCCTACACATTATCCTTGTGGTATTGCCAGAACATCTGAGTGGTATGTAAAAATATTCACGGTGAAGATGGAAATCCTTCTAGAGCCAACATCAAACAAGCTCTTGGTGGGTGACATGTGAGATCTTCTCGTAAGATCAAGCTTGTGACAACTGGATAGAAACGATGGGGCGATTCATTATTGAATCAACCTTGGTCCAGGAATGGAATTGACGAATACTTTTGGAAAAACCATTCGATGTGCAAATCTTCTTTTCTCTAGCACGTCGAATGTGTACTTATGTTTTCAAAATTCAAAAAGTATCTCTGATTGAAAAATACTTTTAGAAAAACCGGTCGATGTGCGAATCTCTTCTTTTCACTAGCACGTCGATTGTGTACTATTTTCAAATACAAAAAGTGTTTTGATTGAAAATTGATCTTTCTCATAAAACCTTCGCGTACTGCAAAACTCTTTATTCTAAGCAATACGCGATTGTTTTCAAATCAATTTTTCATCAATCAGTGAATCTCAATTCGCTGGTTCACTCACTCCGTGTTGTCTTCTTTGAGACGTTCCGGTTTGAGAACAGCTAGAACAACTGCGAAACCCTGTCAAGGAGATTCTTAGGAATCCTACCTGATCACAGGCAGTACTTGTACTGATCAACGGGGAACCGTGGGCCGTGTACCTCAATTCAACGAAAGTGGTCAAAGACACTTTCGTGTGTTTTATTGCTAACTGTTGTATGCAGGTACACCCCGACGATTGCAGCTGATCAGAATTGAAGAGTCAATCCAAAGCCGCATGCTCACAGCATCCACACTTAATTTGAAGAAATCATGACTGGTGCATATCTACATAACCTGGTTCTGATATTTTTATACTATGCTTCTGCTACGCTGCTGCAAATATCATGAACCAGTAAGGCTTCCGCTACTCTGATGGAAAGATGTCATGATTCAAAAGTGTGAGCATGTCGGTCCAAATGTCACAACTTCACATGAAGGCAACACAACTATGGATGATCCAGAGAGATTTACTGTGGCTGATGATCTCAAAGAAAGCTCGAAGATCATCAAAGATATGGATCTGTTAAAGGCCTCCACTTAAAGTACAGATCAATGCGGACTTTGAAGAATCGCTACTTAAGCACAAAGATTGCGGAATTGAAGAATTGAAGTCTACGAGCTCAAGAACAAAGTCAAGAATAGAATGCTAGGATTTGAAATGTAAAACATGGGGTGACCTCCCTTAGGGGGAGATTGTTAGGAATTAGAAAATTCCATAGTGAAGAGTCGGTCACCCCAAATGTTATCTAGCTTAAGTTAGCTCGTAGACTTGTTATTAGTTACGATATTTAGTAGTTTATTTATTAGTTTGTAGCATAGTTTAGCTTAGTGCAACACCGTGGAGGAAGGACGGGTCTTTACCCACTGTATACCTGATCCACATGCCGATAGGAGGTCGTTATGTTTGTAACTATAAATACCCCTTCCATCCATGGAAGGGGTGGTGCTTTTCAATCTAATATTCAACATTTGTGAAGTAACTCTCTACCAAGAAAACACCCAACTCTCTAACTTTCTCTCTCTAATGTCTAACATGTATTTTGATCATCCAAGACCACCCGAATCATCAACACAATAAAAATAACGATCCTACAGATTTTTTCTTTAGAATCAAGGTCTTTCAAAATGAAATTTTTTCTGTTCTTGTTTGATTGTGAAATTGTTTTGTTTTACTTAAAAGATCTCTTAAAAACTATCATACCTGACACTAACAATCTTTAGTGTCTTAAAATGGTCATTTTCTGTCATCTTTCAAAATTGAATCTTGCCACGTCTTTCCCTAAATTTTTCTAAATGATTTAAATCAGTTGGGATCACAAATCTCAAATGGTTTGATATTTCTAATCGGGGTAGAGATCGTGATTTAAATCTCAAATATGTTTTAAATGGAATTGATTTTAGTCCTTTATAGGCAATCCTGCCTCCATGTGCCAAACGATTTCAAATACACAATGCACATGTTGAGGAGGAGGATTTATCCAAAAACCAGATGAGTATTTAAACAAGGCCACATTTTCTCCCTTGTTTTCTAAACCTAATTAAATCACTTGGGATCCAAAATCTCAAAGGGTTTGATATTTTTGATCGGGGGAGAATTTGTGATTTAATTATGAAATTTGATGAATGATGATCGTTTTGATTCAATTGTGCAGGCTGCTCTCTCATATGTGCTAAACGCTTTCGAATCTCGAAGCACATATTGAGGGGGAGCATAACTATCGAGGTACAAAAGTTTTTTTAAAAAAAGTTATTTATAAAGTACCTTGATTGAGTTTTCAAATGGTTTCTTAATGGCTTTTGTGATCGTGGATGTACTTCAAAAGAACTCTTGCCTCTATGTGATAAAATGATTTCAAATATCCTATGCACATATTGAGGGGGAGAATTTTACCAAAGAAATTCAAATGGCTTTTTCTAAGGAAATTGTGATCAAGAAATTATTTCAAAGAAATTATTTCAAAGAACTCTTGCCTCCATGTGCCAAACAATTTTAAAATCATATGCACATGTTGAGGGGGAGCATTTCTAAAATGATCAAAACTATTAAGGTACAAAATGCTTTGATCTCGTATCACAAGTACCTTGATTGTTTTTCCAAATGATTTTTCGATTGGTTTCATGAAGGAAAGAACAATACCAAAAGACCGACCAATTTACTTTATGCATGGTGTTATAAGGATGGTTAGGTTAGGTATTCGTTCTCATGATCCGCCAGAACCGGACGGATCTACCCAGGGACAATCCACTAGATAGTGTAGAGTCCTTAGGTATGATGAAAAAAGGAGAAAAATGAGAAATGGGAAGAGTGCGGACTGAGACAGAGCTAGTACTGGAATAAACCCAACAAGGTTCTAGTTATGAAGTCTCGGTAAGCACTGAAGGGGTTGAAGAATGAAAAAGAACTGAATGTGAAAAAGGGTGAAAAGAAATAGCCCTCCATCAATTCAACCTTAGGGCAGAAACCGGGTTCAATACATATGCTACTGGTTGTTACTAAGGTAACACTGGTATTGATGACAAGACGTCATGGACCCAGTGACGCATTGCACTAAACTTCCCAAGCCACTCAAGTTCCTCTTAAAAGGGCTTGTTTCATTCTCACGGGGAACCTACATAATCTATCGACTTTCTCTTAGAGATTGTTGATATTGAAGAAGGAGACTCTCTCCCTAGTCTCCGGCACAGGAACCAAATATGCACAATTGAGTCTAGAGCCAAGAGATCATCCACAATATCTCGTTAGGACACTAAATTCTTGAAGACTTGCTTTTTCACACAATGTGGAAAGTAAGTATATATTAAGAGTCCTACGCATTATCCTTGTGGTATTGCCAGAACATCCGAGTGATATGTAAAAATATTCACAATGAAGATGGAAATCCTTCTAGAGCCAACATCTTACAAGCTCTTGGTGGGTGACATGTGAAATCTTGCAAAAGATCAAGCTTGTGACAATTGGATAGAAACGATGGGGAGATTCATTCTTGAATCAACCTTGGTCCAGGAATGGAATTGACGAATACTTTTGGAAAAACCGTTCGATGTGCAAAACTTCTTTTCTCTAGCACGTCGAATGTGTATTCATTTCAAATTCAAAAAGTATATCTGATTGAAAATACTTTTAGAAAAACCGTTCGATGTGCGAATCTCTTCTTTTCGCTAGCACGTCGAATGTGTACTCATTCTCTAATACAAAAAGTATTTTGATTGAAAATTGATCTTTCTCATAAAACCTTCGTCGTATTGCAAAACTCTTTATTCAAAGCAATACGCGATTGTTTTCAAATCAATTTTTCTTCAATCAGTGAATCTCAATTCGCTGGTTCACTCACTCCGTGTTGTCTTCTTTGAGACGTTCCGGTTTGAGAACAGCTAGAACAGCTGCGAAACCCTGTCAAGGAGATTCTTAGGAATCCTACCTGATCACAGGCAGTACTTGTACTGATCAACGGGGAACCGTGGCCATGTACCTCAATTCAACGAAAGTGATCAAAGACACTTTCATGCACTTTATTGCTAACTGTTGTTTGCAGGTACATTTGGACGGTTGCAGCTGATCAGAATTGAGGACTCAATCCAAAGCCGCATGCTCACAGCATCCACACTTAATTTGAAGAAATCATGACTGGTGCATATCTACATAACCTGGCTCTGATATTTCATACTATGCTTCTGCTTCGCTGCTGCAAATATCATGAACCAGTAAGGCTTCCGCTACTTTGATGGAAAGATGTCATGATTCAAAAGTGTGAGCATGTCGGTCCGAAAGTCACAACATCACATGATGGCAACACATTAAAGGGTGATCCAGAGATTTACTGTGGCTGATGATCTCAAAGAATGCTCGAAGATCATCAAAGATGTGGATCAGTTAATGGCCTCCACTAAAAGTACAAAATATGCGGACTATGAAGTGTCACTGCTTAAGCACAAAGATTGCAGAATTGAAGAATTGAAGTCTACGAGCTCAAGAACAAAGTCAATAATAGAATGCTAGGATTCGAAATGTAAAACATGGGGTGACCTCCCTTAGGGGGAGATTGTTAGGAATTAGAAAATTCCATAGTGAAGAGTCGGTCACCCCAAATATTATCTAGCATAAGTTAGCTCGTAGACTTGTCGTTATTTACGTTATTATGTAGTTAATTAGTTAGTCAGTAGCGTCAAATAGTTTAGTGCAACACCGTGGAGGAAGGACGGGTCTTTACCCACTGTATCCCTGATCCACAGGCCGATAGGAGGTCGTGTATTTGTAAGTATAAATACCCCTTCCATCCATGGAAGGGGTGGTGCTTCTCATTCAATCTAATATTCCATACTTTTGTGTAAACCTCTAGCAAGAACACCCTCTCTCTCTCTACTAACTCTCTAACTATGGCAAACATGTATGTTGATCATCCAAGACCACCCGAATCATCAACACAATAATTATTACGATCCTACAAAAATGATCTACAAAACCCTAGATCTAGAATATAACATAATAAAAATAACACATCCTTACCTTAAAAATGGGGTTTTACTGTAGCAGTGATAGATGGCGTATCTAAGACCATAACGATCATAAAAAATCATAAAACAATCAATCCGTATACTTATAACACACAAAAAGTTTGAGCACTGTTGAATACACTGTACATTCCCTCACATAAACACTATAGACACAGTAAACATGGATCGAGCATATATACAGCGGCCGGTTTTTTTTATCCAGCTTAAAGTCCGAGGTGAGACCGTCACATAGAAGGTATGAGAGAAAAAGCTAGCAACTTAATAAATGGAGCCGGGTGGGTACCAAAATAATATATTCGGATACGGGCTAATCAAACACAAACGGGCTAATCCGTTACTGCTTAATTTCGTTCCTTTTCACTTTTTAGGTCTCTTGAAGGCAAAATGCTGGAATGACACTTATTTGGACGAAAAGGCGTGAATATGTGAAGAAAATGGCCAAAGTCAAGATCAAGACACTCAAGCTGCTAGAAACGCACCCGATGGCGTCACAGATAAAGGGCGACATCGTCCCTATAATTGCGACGGCTCAGAAGTGAAATTGTTATTTTGTACCTGAAGGCGTCAGGATTTAAAGAGTAGGGCGTCACAACTCAGACGACCTAGATTTAGATTCAGACGGCGTCAGAAGATGAAGCCGACGGTGTCACAACCACAACGTGACGCCGTTACAAAGTTGACTTGGTCAAGACGAAACCCTAATGGTGGCGATCCGACGGCGTCACAATTAAAGAGTGACGCCGTCTCAGTTGTAACTCTATATATAGAATTCGAATTTTCAGACTTTTGGAGAGGGAGAATTGTGGAGTAAAACCTAAAAACGATTTTTGGCAGTCTTGGGCAGTATCTTAGGGTTCTCATACCCTATTTTACAACAAGATAAGTAATTTACTTCATTGATTTAATTATGTCTTCGATTGTATGTGTGTATGCTTGCATGTTTACCATGTCCGGCTAATTTACTTGTGTGTTTGCTTAGATCTATGAAACCTAGTTATTGATATTGATTGGTTGTCTCTTCTCTTAATTGTAATTGGTCTAGGATTGCAATAGGCCATCGTTGTGTTTTTAATATTTGAGTAATCTTTGTGAACATTAGTTTATAATCGCCTAGAGTTGTTGTAGGCTAAAAATCCAAAGATAACCTTAGAGTTAGTTTATGAATCCTAGAGATTTTGTAGGCAATAACCTTAAGGTATCCTCAAAGAGTTAGGGAAAAAAGCATACCCTACGACCTTAGAAGACACAACGCGTTAAGAATAAGGACGTGACAATTCAACCATCAATAAAAGATATCTAGGGAGTAATAGCATCTAGGTAAACACATTTTTAATCATCATACGAGCACACATCAATTAGACATAGACTACCCCTTAGCTTAGTTAATTAGATTAGATAATAGTAGAGTAATCGGTAGAAGTACCACCCCCCAAATCTATTACCCCGAGATTCGTACATTTCAATTTTCTAAAAAATATAAAAAAGATAAAAAATAATCTTCCTCAACCCCAACCTTAGCGTAGTAATTTCTTACTAGCATTCCTATTCCCCTAGAGAACGATATCAATCCCGAGGCTTACCATAATACTACATTACAACGATTAGGTTCACTACTTAGGTGGTTGAAAAACTTGCTCGAAGAAAAGGAAGTTTCCTTTGACCCCGAACGCGCGTTGTACGCGTATCATAAATCATGATAAATATTATATTTTTTATAATGGCAATGTGACATATTGAATATTACAACACATATCACATACCAATTGTGTTACACCCACTTTTTCATACTAAAATTTTCTTTAAATACGACGAGTAACTAAGGGCATAATAAATCATACTTAGGATCAAATGAGAAATATAATTAAGATGATAAAAATGCGAAGAAACTCCAATAAAAAATTTGAAATTCACCTGTAAAAACTTATGCATCTTTCTACTATTTCTCCATTTTTATTTAAAATGTGTGGCTAAAATTTCTTCACATTTTTCTCATTTTAATAATTATTCTCACTACATCTGTCCCCCAATAAATCAACCTTATTCTTCCACATTATCTCAATACATAATCCTTTCTCCAATGTTTATGCCACCAATAATCGCCTCCTTAAGGCTGCCCCCAGTAAGGAGGCTCAATCATTCCTATTTTCTCTGCCACGTCAGCTTTCTCTCTCCAACGACCTTCAGTTGATGGGTGCCCCAGTAAAGAAAGTGAATTAAATTTTGTTTTGTTTGTTGTTTCACTCGATCGCATACTCGACCAAGAAGTGCTAAAAATGACAGGCGATCGAGTCACACATAGAAGGACGATCGATAGGTACTCAACCGCCTAAGTCGATCGAGTAACCTTACTGTATCCAGCCTAATGTATCGACCGATGCGTGAATAACCATGTGGTCAATCTGATGGACCTTTATGAGTTGTCCTTTACTTAAAACGTCATAAAATTAGCTTTTATTTGATGAACCTTAGGACTTTACATGGGCTGCGGTTTAACAAATTGGGCAGAGGCATTATTTAAGCATTACCTACACTGCACGTTTGTCGCCGACATGGTTTGAATCTACAACCTCTTGAACTTGTGTTGTTGTAATTAAGTCGTTTTATCTTTCAAGTGTAAGTACTTTAAGAACCATGTCAATAACACCAGGTAAGACTGTACCAAAATTGAGCACCATTTCTTAATAGAAATCAAATCTGTCAAACAAATTAACAAACTGGACTTTGTTATACAAATATTGTATTCATTGCTCCATGATCTTTAATAGAAGGAAGAATATGGTAAAATCAGCTTAAAACAAGGCTCTTTCCAAGAATAATGTCATCTGTGGTGAAATCGGCTTCTTTCCTAAATGTTCCTCTCCCGAAATCCAAATTGTATGAGTCTGTCAAACCTTCAACCAATCCATATTCTGGGATGATTCCAAGCTCCGCCTTTGCTTTTTCCACAGATGCAAAGAAATGCTGTACCAGATAGTTTCCCAGATATGTTAATTACGCAAAAAAATAAAATAAAAAATAAATAAAAAAAATAAAAAAATAAAAAAAATTAGGGCATGTACTATGATTTAACGGTAAATTATTAGTCATACAAGCATGTCATTTTTTAGGGTGTAAATCGTATCATGCTTTCTGTTTTAAATAACAATTCATCTTCCATAATAACAAATCCTTTCTTCATATTCGAATTCTATTCATATTTTCTGGAATTCCTGTGTGTTGAATTAGACTATCTTCGATTCACTTTGAATCCTGGATCAGTCATATCTTACTGATACATAACATTTGGTATCAGAGCCAGCCCTACCTTTCGAGGTTCCAACACTCGGAGTGGTGGCCTATACAGTGGTGGCTTGGACCCGAAAGAAGGGTGCCAACCGTGACCAACATAGCCGTGACCAACGAGCTCGGAGTGGTGGCCTATGGAGTGGTGGCTTGGACCCAAAGAGGGGTGCCAACCATGACCAATATAGCCGTGACCAACGAGGACGTTGGTTCTTCAAAGGGTGGGGTATTGTTACGATCCCACATCGCCCATGTATGAGATTGGGCGGTGGTTTATAATGTCTAAGTGTCCCCTCCTCATCAAGCTAGCTTTTTGAGTGAGTTCTACACTTGGACTTATGAACATCGATACGAGTCTAGTATGGGATAGGTTCATATCATAGAACTTTAGGGTAAAAAAAAAATCATCCCACACCCATTTAAATTTCTAGATCCGCCACTGGCCGGGTGGGTTAGATAATGGGTCAAAAGAAGTCAGGTAATGGGTTGACTGAATTGTTAAGTAATGCGTGTGTCGTTTATGATTACAAAATACATTTTGGACAAGTTTCAACCTATATGACCCATTCCCTTGTAGCTATTGGACTATAGAGATTAAACATAACACAAATCAACCATTCATTAATAAAAGTGTTAAAATTGACACCTCTAAAATAATTGCTGTAATCCCAAAAACCTAAACCCTAAACTCGGCAGGTAAAACCCGAATCTACCCATTCCTAGGTCCGTAATTATTATGTTGACTCGTCCAAAGCATTAACTTTTCTGGATTAGTGAATGATTGGATTTAAAAGAATGGTCAGATCAATAAGAAAAGTCAAACGCAAGCTTGACTTTTACCACCAAAACATATGAATAGGACTGTACATACCTGGTCACGGAATGGAAAGGCTTTCTTTTTCCCAAAATCAAATTCCTTAGGGTTGTAGTGAATGAGCTCAGGCTCGGGGAATCCACCAGCCTGCAAGGAATATGTTATAAATTCTTGGATTCTGAGTTAAGGTAATTATAGGGAAAATTACCTTAGCACAAGCTCTTGCTAGTCCATCGAAGGTAACATATCTATCTCCTGATATGTTGTATATTTGCTTGCTTGCTTTTTCGTTCCCTAAAACTTTGATAAAAGCTGTTGCCAAATCCTGCATTTGGTAAATGTTGGCTAATCAAGACTGTCCTAAAAAAAGATCCGTTTTAAATTCGTATCAAGCTATAAAATTTGTGGTCATTATAAACATCACAATAGATACTCCTTGTGTTTGACAAAAATGTTTGACCAGGCACATAGTGAATGGTAATAGTTTAGAAATGGCATAGTAAGGAAATGTGTTGGACCATAAACAATATAATCAATCTTTATTGAGGATAACATGAAAGATAGATAATTATAACCCAAAAGTTGGCGGGAAGAGAAATTATTGCAGGTTTCATTGCACATTTAATAATTTGTTGTAACATGGAAAAATAAGGGCAAAACAAGTAAAGTAGTACGCACGTGAACAAAAATCCATAAACTTAGATCTAAGAATAAGAAGAAATTTCCAAGCATGTAACTAATGCTAGTTTAATCTACTAACCTTTACGTGACCAAGCTGGGTAACTTGTAAGCCCGAGTTGGGAATTGGGATCGGTCGTCCTGCTTTCAATCGATGGAAAAACCATTCTTCAACAGGGTTGTAGTTCAGTGGGCCATAGATATAAACCGGTCTTATAGAAGTGTAATTAACACCCTTTGACTGTAACAAGGCCTCGGTCTCAAGCTTTCCCTTATGCCTGCTCTTAGGATCAACGGCATCTGTCTATTGCCAATAAAGATAAAATTTGAAATAAGTGTATAAAATACCCTTGAATAGGACAACAAATGGAATTATATGGAAGCAACATCCATTTGTTTTAAATGACGATATGGATGAATCCTGATGAGACGGGAGATTAGAAGGTATCTGTCTAATATTAAAGCATAGAAAAAATGTTAATAAACTCACCTCACAATGTGGCAAAAGATCAGATTTAAGGTAAACACCAGCTGACGAGCAGTATATATACCTGTGATGTGGTAAAATAGTTGAATACTTGAATGAAAAAGGAAACAAAAGTAACTTCCAGTGGTAATTTGATTATTCTTATTGGATTTTACGGAGCTTATAGTCATAACATACTGTTCTAGATTTGGCAATGCATCCAATATTGGCTCCACCTCTTCCGCCTCACGCCCTAAGAAACGGAAAATGAACATGTGTTATATAATGCGAGGGATGGGTTATATAATACCTTCATTTCACATTTTCACATATATTGATATCCATGTAAATGGGGAACATGGGTTATCTTTTAACTCAGACAAAGCATCGTCTTACCCTTTGGGACTCTGGGAGTTGGTAGTAAAGAGGGGTAATTTTGTCATCAGGCGCAAATATTTTCAAAGTGTTTTCCTGGGGAGTCTGAAAAATTAAATGTAAAAATTCTATGATTTTACGCACCATTAATATCATAGACAACATCGAAGCCTTCAGCAGCAAGACTGGTCTTCACAAAATCATAATCCTTCCTATCACCTTTCAGGTGCAATATCTGCAATGTGGAAGACAATATATCTCATGAAAATAAAACAAATATTAATGTGATTATGTCACATTGAGAACATATGAATTGTAATACACCTTCTTTCTGTTATTGGTTTGTTCACGACTTATATTACCTTTGATTTGAAAGCATTGTAAGCCGCTTCTGCTTCACCAGGCAACTGTTGTGTGATAGGTGCTTTTCCTCTAGTGAACAAAGTTACCTGCATACAATAAAATGATAATCCAAAGTTTATAAACGATTCTTATAACACTATAACATGCAAAAAAATGAAAGATTAATTATGCAATACATAACCTGATGTCCCTCTTCAACAAGTAGTCTGGAAAGAAAGATTCCAATGAAACGTGTCCCTCCCATAACCAATATTTTCTTGGAGCTCGATGCCATCACGTTCAAAGCTCCTTTTGGTTGACATACTTTCCTTTTATACTGAAAGCAAAGGAATTTCGTATTATTCTTAAATTATTGGAATTGCAAGATACTAACTTTAATTTTTTGAGTCAAACTTGTTTTTATCCAAATTGAATTTGACAAGGATAAATGTACTAAGCAGTCACCTAAATTTTCCAAAACTTGCGCTTATTATGTTGTATGAAATAATCAAGATCAGATAAGTAATTGTTACAAAACGAGCAATAATCTTACGATGTTTGAAGTCGTGATAATCGGATAATACGTTGTTTGAGCGTTTGGAAAATTATAATCTTATAAGTAGGATCATTTTTGTTGCATTTATTATTTAAACTTATAATACAGCTCCTAAATAATTGAATAGGAATTGATAATTTGCTACTTGAAAACTTAAAAAACAATACCAAACAGCCCTATCTATAGTGTGTCATCAAGAATTTCTCAAAATGCCTACGATACATCAGTTCATTGTTGCAAAAAAAACTTGACCTTGATCACAAGCATGTCTCATAACACACATGTCAGCATTCTTTAACAAACATCATTTCCAAACAATTTGATCAACTCCAAAACTAAACATAAATAAAAGAATTCCCCATTTCCTTTTGGGTTAAAACATCAAAGTTAACATTCATTTATAACTCCACATTGATCATAAATTATGCAACAAATACAAAACCAATTAACTAGACTGTTTAAAATATTATACTTTCCATGAAAAGGGTACCTGGATAGAGGTGGCAAATTTTGTCCCACAAAAAGAAGACTGAGAAGAAGGGAGAAGTGAGACAGAAGTATGCATTTTGAAGTTATTCTGCAAAGATGTTGCCATTGTTAAGATGGTCAAGATGACAATGAAGATGAGATAATGGTATGCTTAAGGAAGAAAAAGATAGTGATGATGAAAATGGTTTGGAAGTGGAAGAGTAACCACCACCCATTGTGTCGTTGTTTGTGAGTCTCATTTTAATGGAGGGAAGGATAACAAGTGACCCCACTTTTTACTTCTTTCGGTTATATCCATGAACTACACTTTCACACATATCTCTCTTTCTTTTGTTCCTACGTGACAAAACTTGAAAGTATTACCTTAAATTATTGTACTCCCTAGTAATTAACTTTGAGACTAGTTTAGTGTAATAAGTTTACGAGAGAGTCTTATATTACATACTAAACTTTTCTTACATATTAAGGGACTCATCTCCATCATTCATTTATAAAAAAAATAAGTGGCTGAGATTAAAAGCATTTTATTATTTCACATATTTTTTTATAATCTGAATATCTCTTTAATCATTAAGAAAAATAATTACACCATCGCGACGAGCATTTAATTATCTTTCTATAGACGGACACTTTGATATACTTTCGAAAAAAGAAAAAAGAAAATATTTTTTTTCACGTTTTTTCGTCTATTTTTTCGTTTTTTTTCGAAACTGAAATTTGCATAAAATATCATATATGATTTAACACTAATTTGAAGATCACATGTGATATTAGTGTTAAATCACATATGATAAGTAATATCATATGTGATACTAGTGTTAAATCATATATGATATGATTTGTCATGTATGATTCAACACTAATATCACATGTGGTATTCAAATTAGTGTTAAATCATATATGATTTTTTCATGCAAATTTCAGTAACGTAAAACGAAAAAAACTTAAAAAAAAAAGAAGAAAGAAAGTGGAAAACATGAAAAAAAAGAAAAAAAAATCGAAAATATATCAAAATGTCTATCTATAGAACGATAACTAAATGCTCGTCGTAATGGTATATTTTTTTTCGCTTGACGATTAACGGTTTGAAAGATATTTATATTTGAAAGAATTTTTTTAATTGTTGTGATTAATCTCATCTTTTAGATATAATAAAAATGAATGATAAAGATTAATCATTTGGTATGTAAAAAAGTTTTTGTCAGATCTTAAATCTAAGTTTATTGGGTAAAATATTGATTGGGAAATTAGATAAAATATCAATACGTCAAAATAGACCTGATATTCTTACTAAGAAAGAAAGTGTTATAACGGTTTCCAAATGTAGAAGTAAAAACTTAGAAAAGAAGGAAGAGGTAATTTATAAAATTTTAGGAGTTAAATATAAAACAACTCTATATTTTAATTATTTTACAACATTTTAAAAGATCTTTCATATAATAAAAGAAAATTAGATTATTTTAAAAGTATTTTGTTAAAACAATTGATTAAAGATCATTTGAGCACAAAAGATTATTTACATACTAAAGAAATCAATCTCCATCATTCATTTTTATTTGATCTAATGGATGAGATTAATCTCAACAATTTAAAAACCCACTTTCATACTTTTTTTTCAAATATTAATAACTTTCAAACCGTTAATAGTTAAGCGAAAAAAAAATATCATTGCGACGAACATTTAATTATATTTCTATAGAGAGGCACTTTGATATACTTTCGACAAAGTTTATTTTTCTCGTATTTTATTTAAGTTTTTTTTGGTTTTTTACGTTGATGAAGTTTGCATTAAAAAATCATATATGATTAAACACTAATTTGAAGTTTGCATTAAAAAATCACATGTGATATCACATATCATATATGATTTAACACTAATATCACATATGATATTCAAATTAGTGTTTAATCATATATGATTTTTTTTCATGCAAATTTCAAGTAACGTAAAAAAAAGACGAAAAAACGTGAAAAAAAACATTTTTTTTTTCTTTTTTCGAAAGTATATCAAAGTGTCCGTCTATAGAAAGATAATTAAATGCTCTTCGCGACGGTATAAATATTTTCACTTAACGATTAACGGTTTAAAAGATATTTAAATTATAAAAAATAAGTGAAATAATAAAATGCTTTTAATCTTAGCAATTGATTTTTTTAAATGAATGGTAGAGATGATTCCTTTGGTATGTAAAAAAAGTTTGGTATGTAAAATAACTCTGCTCAAAACAATTTTATTGAGAAAAAAAATTAGTTAATCATGTTGCTCTATTTTGACACACGGTAAAATCATGCATTTATTGGCCAATTGAAAGTGAAAATTAAAAAAATGTGTCAAACTTTAACAAATTTGATGGAGATAAAAAACATAAAAATATAGATACCAAATTTGTAAAAACAAAAACTTAAAAAAAAAATGGGTAATTAATTAAACTTTAATGGATGAATTTTCAATAAATTATATTGAGTTAAGGTAAACTTATAAGTTTTCATGATTTTTAATATATATATATATATATATATATATATATATATATATATATATATATATATATATATATATATATATATACTTTAAATCCCAATATTTTATATTTTAAAAATATAACGTATATGTTGCTTTAAAAATACAACATGCACCTGCACGAAATTATAAATATCGAAATGAAAGCACGAGTTATTCTGTATGTAAACATATACACGAGGTTGTACGTATACGAACAACTCATGTTATTCCTCTTTATCAGTTTAAGTAGGATATCCGAAATATTTTTTTTTTACTGAATAAATCATGTTTCTTGTCAAATTAGCATGTTATGACAAAAATAAGTTTATTTTATTAGTTACGTATTTTATTTTACCACTTTTGCGTAAAATGTGTATTGTTACATAGTAGCTCGCGTATATACGAAAAACGTCCAACCAACACTCCACCTTTACAACTTATTACACAATGCATTTAATAAATACAAGATTTTGAAAAATAAATATCCCCCCTGGATCCGTTTTGGCCGACCACCCCATCAAAAACCAACATAAACCATTTTCTTTGATTTCCGCTAGCAATTGTACTATGGGACCTTTTATTCCCAACACTATTACACCATTTTCTCAATTGTGATTCTTGTCTATGTCCATATACATTGAACCTAGCTTAATTCAAATATATACAAAGGAGGATAATGATTGGTCCCAAACGGTCAGGATTATTACACAAATCAATCACTTGTGAATGGTCAACCGTAATAAAAGTCAAACAGTCTAAAACCAAAGCAATTAAGTCCAGAGGAGTTTAATGTTTCCCCGGGTCGTTAAGTCCCAACGAGCTGTACGATAGAATAGCTAAACGCGTAGTGATCGGGTGATATTGAACAGGAAAGGGGGTATGATTGATTACACTAAGGAAATTAAATCTAATAAAGACTTTGAAGTCATTTTAATTCTATATTTAAAACCTAAAAATGATCTAAAATTACTTTTACTCTAAAAATGCAATTTAAAACTTTATTATGATTTAAAACTAATTATTATGATTTTTCTTTTAATTTTTTGATTTAAAAACTAATTTTAAACTTTTAAAACTAATCTAAAATACTAGAAATTATGAAATTAAAGAGGAAAATTGTGAAACTATTTTTCAAAAAATATAAAATGACTAAATAGAATCTTTAAAACTAATTTTGTATTTTTATGATTATTTTTCTATTTTCTATGAATTAAAAACTATTTAAAACTAATTAAATTGCTAAAAATTACTATTTAAACTAGGAAAATTATGGAAAAATATTTTTTGGGATTTTTATATTTATCTTAATCTAGGAAAATTGAAAACTTATTTTTCTGAAGCTTTTCTGAATTATTTGTATTAAAAAGTAATTAAAAAGCCTTAAAAACTGATTTAAAATAAGAAAAATAGTAAACAGTGGCAGAAAATTATGAAAAATTCAGGAATATTCTAAAATAATATTATAAATCTATGAAAAATAATAGAAATGATGCAGGTGTGCAAGAATTAGGGGCTGTAGTGAAATTTTCTTAAAAATAAGCACTTATAATAAGCTATAAGCCACAAATAAGCACCAATTGATCACAGAAGCTAGAATATAATAAAACAACTTAATACCAACCTATTTCAACAGACCTAAACCTCTAGAGTGCAAGCTAAACTGATTGGACTTAACTGAGTATTAAGTTGAAAACAGCTTATGACCCTCCTACTTTCAGCTTAAACAACAGCTTATTTAGTGAACCAAACTGAAAACTAAAAGTGGAGAACTCAAGATCACCAAGCAAGGAACACTTGGACCAATTTTCAGACCCTAACTATGTAAACTGAACCCTATGCAAAGGCTGCAAGTTGCCTGTATACACACTCAGTATGCTGAGTGTGAGACAGAGCAAAAGCAGCTTATAGAAAAGCTGATTTAGAGCTTATAGATATTTACTAAAATTTCACAAAAATCAGTTTCCAACTCTTTACCAACTGAAGTTAATTGTCCCAGATTTTCAACAAAATTGATCCAGAATTGAAGCTATGAAAAATCAACAAAGTTTGGTGAAAAACGGATTTTCCAACTTTTGACTTTTTTGACAGAAATGAGATTTGACTATTATGAACTTCTGAGCTAGATTTAATGACTGAAAATGATGTTTGATGATATAATAAACCTAATGCAAGCTATTTCTATGGTTTCTAAGCTTAAATGCAAAATGTAATGTTCTATCTCTAACTGATATGTATGCTAAAACATGTTATGAATGATTTTTGACTTTTAGCTATTAGAGATGCAAAATGAAGGCTTAACTGGTTATATTACAACTAAATGGGACTATAGCAACAGATCTTAGCCAATGATTAATCCTCAAACACAGAATTTAATCCTGATCCAAACACCCCTAGTTATGACAATTTTCAAAGCAAATTAGAGATCTATGACTAGAATATGTTTTTAAGCAACCTATTATGATTTAACTAACAAAAACAAGCATGAAATGACTATCAATTAACTAGGAAACAGTAGAGAGCAAAATGGAAGATTTTCTTACAAAACTTTCCAAGAAGAAGAATTGAAACCAGGACCAAGATACCACTCCTAAAGCTTTCCACAAAGCTACTAAACCATTTCCATCCTATAATCAACCTGCTTCAATGTCCAAGAACAGGCTATCCCCCTCCTTTGACTTTCATTGACCAAGTACCAAATTTACTTGAACTTGAGTTATAAGCTTACCAAAAGCTATCAGTAGCTTAAGTAAGCTTATTTGAATTAGAAATAAGCTAATTGAGGCTTGAATTTAAGAACATGTAAACTGATTTTATAACATGAAACATAAAAACATGAAACTTTGATAAAACCTTGAATTAATACTTGAAAGTAAATTACAATGACTAAATAGCTTTAGTTCAATACAGGAAAACTTAAGATTACAGTTTTAGAAACTAATTAAGACAATTAAATTAAAAACGACATATAAGAAAATTAAAAACTAAAAACTACTACTCATCTCTCTCTTTCTCCCTCTATTTATTCAACAAGATGTCTTCCCACTTGTGTTCTGAGCATTTCCCACTTCTTATCTGGGCCATTGGATGAGTGGAACCCTTTTTAGCCGTTGATGAGCTTTTTGGCGCCAAAAAGATATAGCAAATGGTTCTGATAGCTTGGACAGGTGAGAGAGCATTAAATGCATCTTGTTGTGTTGTGGAGGTGGAGGGGACAAGGAATGGTGAGGATGAGCAGGAGGTAAGGTGATGGTGAGTGTTGCAGAGTTGGTGAAGAAGAAGGTGGGTTTGGAGGGAAAACGAGGGAGGGGGTTTGATTGGCTTTGACCGTGATTTTATTAATAGGCAGGGTTCACAAAAGGGGGGGGGGGGGTCACGGGTTGTTTTGGCAGGGGTCCAAGGTTGGGTTTGGCAGGGTTCACAAGGGTTATGAATTAAAAAGGGGTCCGGTTTGGTTTGTTATTAACAAAAGGACCATTTTTTGCAATTTCACCAAAGTCAAAGGACTGAAATTGCCATTTTCCAAAATTCATCATAGGGACCAATTATGACAAGCTTAATTTACCAAAGGACCAAAAATGTTAATTTTTCAATTTAAAATATCCAGGGGTAAATTCTGTCAATCTTTGAAACTTCAGGGACTAAAGCTGCCATTTTGCAAAACTGACTTTTATAAGGCTAATTTTGACAACTTGAAAATCCTTGGTGGCCTTTTATGAAAAATTAACTTGTTTTGAATAACTAGGGACTAGATTTTTACAATTATTGAATAAAACACAGTCTAAATATTTTTTCTGTCTTTTTGAGACTTTTCAAAGTGTTTTTGACTGTTTTTGCAGTGCAGATGGAATAAAAATGATGAGTATTTAGACACTTATCAATCCCCCACACTAAACTATTGCTAGTCCCTAGCAATCTTTTGAGAAAACTTAATGGATTTGAATCTCTTTACCAAAAGCCATTACTTCTGGAGTAGCCAAATGTTTCAGTTCAAGTAAGAACCTTGGTACAATGATAACCAAATGATTTTGAGCAAATCACCAGCTGTAAACGGTTTTGATTTGTCTTTACCAGAAGCCGTTTGCTTCTGGACTATCCAACTCTTAGATAAAATATCTTTGGTGAGTTGATTACCAATTATGGTTTTCCAACTGCCTTTACCACAAGCCATAAACTTGCGGGCTAGCCAACTCTTCACTAATTAAAGATATGGTGAGCTGAACACCATACAATTTTGGGCAAATTGCAAGCCGTCAACGGATTTGAGATATCTTTACCAAGAGCCGTTTGCTCCTGGATTAGCCAATCCTTTTGTTTATTAGACATGGCGGACTGATAACCGTAAGCTGAGTAAGTGCAAAACACTTACTCCAAAAAAATTTGGCCAAAATTGGGGGAATAAGATGGTAATACATATGATAAAATTCGTGAGAATTCCCCCCCACACTAGAAATGAATATTGCCCTCAATATTCAAAGTACCGGCTGTTATGCCGAAACTGAGAACGTAAAAGGGAAATACTACGACCATTATTTGTGAATTTTTTTTTTTTTTTTTTTTTTTAGAAAACTTATATACAACAGCGGGGGGCAACTCCCCCACACTAGGGTGGTAGAAAATAGAAAGAAGTCAGAAATACGGGTGAAAACCCATATAGTGTGCTACTGTTTTTGATTCCCGAGTCGCTAGCTTGACTCGATCCCCGCATTCATTGGTTCATGGGGAAAGTTTGTAGATCCGGGACAACCACAGGTGGAATGTTCTCTCCAAAATAGTGCTTCAATCGATGACCATTCACTTTAAAATTTGGACCATCGGGTTGAGATAACTCAATAGTTCCATAAGGAAATACTTTAGTGATGGTGAATGGTCCAGACCAGCGGGATTTTAGTTTTCCTGAGAAAATCTTCAATCTTGAATTGAAAAGAAGGACTCGATCACCGACGTTGAAAACGCGGTTCTTGATATTGGAGTCATGAATCTTCTTTGTCTTTTCTTTGTAGATCAAAGAGTTCTCGTATGCTTGATCACGTAGTTCATTTAATTCATTTATTTGAACTTTCCGGTGATCACCAACTGTCTGAATATCGAAGTTGGCATGTTTCAAGGCCCAGTATGCCTTGTGCTCAAGCTCAATCTGCAGATGACACGCCTTTCCGTACACTAGCTTGTATGGAGTACACCCGATGGGTGTTTTATAAGCTGTACGGAAGGCCCAGAGTGCGTCATCTAGCTTATCCGACCAAGAGGCACGGTTTTCGCCTACTGTCCTCTCCAGAATTCTTTTAATCCCTCGGTTGGAAACTTCCACTTGCCCACTTGTTTGGGGGTGGTACGTAGTAGAGAGACGGTGAGTTACACCATACTTTTGCATGACTCTATCAAACTGGTCATTGCAGAAATGCGTACCACGATCACTGATTATAGCTCGTGGACTTCCAAACCTAGCAAAAAGAGATTTTAAGAATTTCACAACAACTCGGGCATCGTTGGTAGGTAAAGCTTTCGCTTCAACCCATTTTGACAAATAGAAAATGGCCACGAGCATGTATTTATTTCCTCGAGATGAAGGAAATGGCCCCATAAAGTCAATGCCCCAGATGTCAAAAATCTCACACACTTGAATGGCGTTTTGCGGCATTTCATTTCTTTGTGAGATATTTCCTTGACGTTGACAAGCGTCACAGGTTTTGACAAATTCGTGGGCATCCTTGTAAATCGTGGGCCAATAAAATCTGGAATCAAACACCTTCTTGGCAGTGTAGTTGGGACTATGATGTCCCCCAGTAGGTCCAGAATGGCAAGCCTTGATAATGTCATTGGCTTCCTGACCATACACACATCGCCTGATGACTTGATCCGCGCAAATTTTGAATAAGTAGGGGTCGTCCCAGAAGTAATGTTTTACATCTTTAAAGAATTTGTTTTTCTGTTGGGACGACATCCCTTTCACCACAAAGTTACCCGCATGGTAATTTGCAAAGTCAGCAAACCATGGGGTAGAAGAGTCTCCACGAAAAGAAACCACATTGAGTGTTTCGAGAGGAAATGTTTCGTTTATTTCCTTTTTCTCGAACACATCCTGGTGAGGGTTTTCTAGACGGGACAGATGATCAGCAGCCAGGTTCTCAGCTCCTTTTTTTATCACGTATAATGATATCAAATTCTTGCAAGAGGAGAACCCAACGGAGCAATCTCGGCTTTGCATCTTGTTTTGCAAAGAGATATTTGAGAGCCGAGTGATCCGTATACACCACGCATTTGGTCAAGATTAGGTATGGCCGAAACTTCTCAAACGCATACACCACGGCTAATAATTCTTTTTCTGTAGTGGTGTAATGGGTTTGAGCTTCAGTCATAGTCTTACTCGCGTAGTGGATAGGCTGAAAATGCTTGGTTTTACGTTGTCCCAGGACTGCACCGATAGCAAAATCACTTGCATCGCACATGAGTTCAAAGGGTAAATCCCAGTCGGGGGCAACGAGAATGGGTGCTTCCGTAAGCTTTTTCTTTAATGTTTCAAAAGCTTCGATGCACTCAGGTGAGAAGATAAAAGGAGCATCCTTCTCAAGGAGATGAGTCATAGGCCGAGCAATTTTAGAAAAATCTTGTATGAATCTGCGATAAAAACCGGCATGACCTAAAAAACTCCTAATACCTTTGACGGTAGTAGGATGAGGCAATTTGGCAATGACATCCACTTTCGCTTTGTCAACCTCAATCCCGTTTTTTGAAATCTTATGGCCTAGGACAATTCCTTCCTTGACCATAAAATGGCTCTTCTCCCAATTTAGACAAAGATTGGTGTCTTCACACCGTTTTAGCATTTTTTCTAAATGGGAGAGACATGTTTGAAATGAGTCCCCAATGACCGAGAAGTCATCCATAAACACCTCCATTGTTTCCCCGATCATGTCGTGGAAAATTGCCATCATACATCGTTGGAACGTGCCAGGAGCGTTACATAGGCTAAAAGGCATACGTCTATAGGCAAAAGTTCCGTATGGGCAGGTGAATGTGGTCTTTTCTTGATCCTGTGGATCAATGGGGATCTGAAAATACCCCGAGAAACCATCTAGGAAACAATAGTATTCATTCCCTGCTAGTCTCTCAAGCATCTGATCCATGAAGGGTAGAGGAAAATGGTCTTTACGGGTGGCTTCGTTTAACTTGCGATAGTCAATACACACACGCCATCCCGTAACCAATCGAGTTGGAATTAACTCGTTTTCTTCATTTGTGACAACAGTTATGCCACCTTTTTTTGGAACACAGTGGATGGGACTGACCCAAGGACTATCAGAGATCGGGTAAATTAAACCGGCATCAAGAAGTTTGAGAACCTCCTGTTTGATAACCTCATGAATCTTAGGATTCACCCTTCTCTGATGTTGGACTGCTGGTTTGAAATCATCCTCCAATAAAATCTTGTGCGTACAAAATTCAGGGTTAATACCCTTGATGTCGGAGAGTCTCCAAGCAATTGCTTGCTTGTGCAACTTCAAAACCTTTATGAGAGCAGTCTTCTCCTCCTCAGTTAAGTCCTTAGCAATTATGACGGGTAATTTATCATCACCCTCCAAGAATGCATACTCGAGATGAGGAGGTAGGTCCTTAAGTTCAACCTCGGGAAATTCTTCAGTAGATGTTTGTATGGATTTGATTTCTTCAATCGTGATCTCTTTCGAAGGGAGTGACGGTAATGGATCTTCATTTAACAATTGCTCAAGATAAAGGATATCTCCCTCCGAATCATAAACACCATCATCAATTCCTGGTGGAATCGATTCATCATTAGCAAGAAACTCATCGATCTCTTCTAAAAAAGTCACCTCCCTCAAACGGAGTAAGAGAGGGGGAAGAATCGGCAATAATTGGTTGAGAAGATGTGGTGGGATCCCCACTCACAGAATTATGAAAATAACCAAGAAACTCTTGAGAGTACTCCTCTGAAGCAATATCAATTACATCGATTCGATTAACCGATTCAGCATCATAGTTTGAGGAGTACCTCGAAGTTTGATCAAGGTTAAAGGTGACAGCTTCATTACCCACACGTAATGTGATTTTTTGCTCAAATACATCAATGAGAGCACGACCCATTCTCAGGAATCCTCGTCCAACAATGAGGGGAACCAGATGATCGGCATCGAAGTCAACAACCACAAAGTCAGCTGGAAAATGGAACTTTCCTACTTTCACGAATACATCCTCGGCGATGCCAAGAGGACGCGATATAGAACGATCTGCAAGCTCAAGAGTCATGCAGGTAGGAATAAGTTCTGGAAGAGAAAGTTTCTTCCATACTGAATAAGGCATCAGATTGATGCTTGCACCAAGATCGGTGAGGGCAAAGCATTCAATCATTCCTGGAAAAACACAAGGTAGAAGAAATTTTCCAGGTTCTCCAAGCTTCTCGGGAAGCTTCTTTAACAGAACTGCTGAGCAGTTCTCGTTCAGAGGAGTTTTAGCCATTTCAAACAGTTTTTCCTTGTTGCTTAACATGTGTTTGAGAGTTGATGCAAACTTGGGCATCAGCATGATAGCATCCGCAAAGCTTATGTCAAAATGTAGTTCTTGGAAATTTTGAATTTTTTTTTCCATTTTATGACTGGCTTTTTCGCGGAGCTTTTGCTCATTTAAACGTGATGGGTAAGGAATAGAAGTTTTGGATTTGGGGTTTTCAACTGGAGGTTCAAAAACAACTCCTGGTTTGGATTTGGGTTTCGGGACAACTTGAGGATGGACATGTGCTGTGCTCTGTGAGCTAGTGGGTTGCACTTGGTCCTTTGTCGCCTCAGGTTCACTTTCCACTACCTTCGGGAGAGAAGAAGAAGAGGGAGTAGGAATAGCGGGTCCATCATATTAAGCACCACTTCTGGTTGTGATCGCCTTTGCATCGCCCCTCGGATCAGCGATCGTGTTGCTAGGTAAAGTACCTGAGCCCGAGGGTCGATCATTTAAAGACTTCTTAATGTCAGAAATCTGGCTTACCAACAACCTATTCATTTCCTCTTGGGATTTCATGAATTGCTTCAACAACTCATCAGATGATGGTCCAGTTGGAACAATGGCTTGATTTTGTGTAGGAAAATTCTGGCCTCTATTGTTTGGATTAGGGCCTTGATTTTGGAAATTTCCTTGATTATTGCCATGAAAATACCTTGGGTTGAAATTTCCTTGACCTTGGTTTCTATTAAAATTTCCTTGGTTTTGGAAATTTTGACTTTGATTTTGAAAACCGTTATTCTGACTAAAATTACCTTGGTTTTGAAAACCTTGGTTCGTTCTATTCTGATTTTGATTACGGTTTTGGTTTTGGTTGAAACCGGGTGGTCCAGGGTAGTGGTTAGGACGGTGGTTCGGGTCCATAGGATCACGGTATTGGTTGCCTCCTGAATTGGAAATCCCGCCCACAGCGTTTGCTTCAAAAGGGTTACCATCGGTGGCCATACAGTTGTAATAGGCATGGGGGCCACCGCAAGTAACACATACTTCCACTTTCTTGACTTCAGCAGGAGGTGAAGTTTGTGGAAAAGAAACTTTCTTTTGGTTGGAGAGAACCAAAGCTTGAATTGCTTCCGTGAGTTTGTCAATCTTAGCATCGGTGCTAGATTGACTCACGGGCGATGAAGCAGAAGGACCAACACTGACTTGGGAAACAACCGGTTTGCTTCGTGCAGTGCGGACTTTAGACTTGTTTTCAATTATCGCTAAAGCTTCTTTTACAGTTTTGCTCAAGAAATTTCCTCCAGCGGAGGAATTGAGAGAATCTTGATCAGATTGACTCACTCCATTATAGAAAGTATCGAGTTTCATCAACTCAGAGAAACCATGGTGAGGACATTTGCGGAGCAACTCCTTAAAACGATCCCACGATTCACTGAAGGATTCATCAAACTTTTGTGTGAACTTGATGATTTCGTTTTTAAGACTCGTGGTTTTGGAAGGTGGATAAAACTCGTTCACAAATTTCTTCACCAGGTCTTCCCATGTTTCGATCGATTGAGGGGGTTGTTTTTCAAGCCAAATCCGGGCTTGTCCCTCGAGGGAAAATGGGAACAGAAGAAGTTTGACAGCATCGGTAGGGACATTCTTGTATTTGATGGTAGATGCAACCTTGTTAAACCATCGAATATGAGCATGAAGATCATCCCTCTCAAAACCATAGAATTGACTTGAGGTTACAAGATTTAGTAACCCGGTTTTGAGTTCAAAATTTTCATCCACAATGGCTGGGATAACAATAACATCTCCATACCCATCGATGGGTGCCTGGAGAAGCTCGCACATAGGACGTTCTTCCGCCATGATAACGGAAGTAGTGCGAGCAGTCCGGATCTCAGATCCGACTGATGGGGCAGAACGTCTACGGATACGCCTTCTTGGAATCCTGACAAGCTCACGAAATGGGCTCACAGACCTAGAAGAGCGAGTGCGCATACACTAGAGTTAACTCTAAGAAATCTCACAGTCAAGGGAATTATGAAAATGGGGCAAGAAGAATCTTTTTGGGTTTTATGGTTTTTAAGATGTTTTTGGATTTTTGGATTTTTATAAGAAAATATAAATATATATAGATGGTATGCACAAGGAGTGAATATTCAAATCACTAATCTGCTAAATGTAAGACTATTAGCACAGCTCCCCGGCAGCGGCGCCAAAATTTGATTCGCTCCAAACGGTCTATCTTTTATTAGTCAACCACTTGTGAATGGTCAACCGTAATAAAAGTCAAACAGCTCAGAACAAAATGCAATTAAGTCCAGAGGAGTTTAATGTTTCCCCGGGTCGTTAAGTCCCAACGAGCTGTACAATAGAATAGCTAAACGCGTAGTGATCGGGTGATATTGAACAGGAAAGGGGGTATGATTGATTACACTAAGGAAATTAAATCTAATTAAGACTTTGAAGTCATTTTAATTCTATATTTAAAACCTAAAAATGATCTAAAATTACTTTTACTCTAAAAATGCAATTTAAAACTTTATTATGATTTAAAACTAATTATTATGATTTTTCTTTTATTTATTTGATTTAAAAACTAATTTTAAACTTTTAAAACTAATCTAAAATACTAGAAATTATGAAATTAAAGAGGAAAATTGTGAAACTATTTTTAAAAAATATAAAATGACTAAATAGAATCTTCAAAACTAATTTTGTATTTTTATTTATATTTTTCTATTTTCTATGAATTAAAAACTATTTAAAACTAATTAAATTGCTAAAAATTACTATTTAAACTAGGAAAATTATGGAAAAATATTTTTTGGGATTTTTATATTTATCTTAATCTAGGAAAATTGAAAACTTATTTTTCTGAAGCTTTTCTGAATTATTTGTATTAAAAAGTAATTAAAAAGCCTTAAAAACTGATTTAAAATAAGAAAAATAGTAAACAGTGGCAGAAAATTATGAAAAATTCAGGAATATTCTAAAATAATATTATAAATCTATGAAAAATAATAGAAATGATGCAGGTGTGCAAGAATTAGGGGCTGTAGTGAAATTTTCTTAAAAATAAGCACTTATAATAAGCTATAAGCCACAAATAAGCACCAATTGATCACAGAAGCTAGAATATAATAAAACAACTTAATACCAACCTATTTCAACAGACCTAAACCTCTAGAGTGCAAGCTAAACTGATTGGACTTAACTGAGTATTAAGTTGAAAACAGCTTATGACCCTCCTACTTTCAGCTTAAACAACAGCTTATTTAGTGAACCAAACTGAAAACTAAAAGTGGAGAACTCAAGATCACCAAGCAAGGAACAGTTGGACCAATTTTCAAACCCTAACTATGTAAACTGAACCCTATGCAAAGGCTGCAAGTTGCCTGTATACACACTCAGTATGCTGAGTGTGAGACAGAGCAAAAGCAGCTTATAGAAAAGCTGATTTAGAGCTTATAGATATTTACTAAAATTTCACAAAAATCAGTTTCCAACTCTTTACCAACTGAAGTTAATTGTCCCAGATTTTCAACAAAATTGATCCAGAATTGAAGCTATGAAAAATCAACAAAGTTTGGTGAAAAACGGATTTTCCAACTTTTGACTTTTTTGACAGAAATGAGATTTGACTATTATGAACTTCTGAGCTAGATTTAATGACTGAAAATGATGTTTGATGATATAATAAACCTAATGCAAGCTATTTCTATGGTTTCTAAGCCTAAATGCAAAATGTAATGTTCTATCTCTAACTGATATGTATGCTAAAACATGTTATGAATGATTTTTGACTTTTAGCTATTAGAGATGCAAAATGAAGGCTTAACTGGTTATATTACAACTAAATGGGACTATAGCAACAGATCTTAGCCAATGATTAATCCTCAAACACAGATTTTAATCCTGATCCAAACACCCCTAGTTATGACAATTTTCAAAGCAAATTAGAGATCTATGACTAGAATTTGTTTTTAAGCAACCTATTATGATTTAACTAACAAAAACAAGCATGAAATGACTATCAATTAACTAGGAAACAGTAGAGAGCAAAATGGAAGATTTTCTTACAAAACTTTCCAAGAAGAAGAATTGAAACCAGGACCAAGATACCACTCCTAAAGCTTTCCACAAAGCTACTAAACCATTTCCATCCAATAATCAACCTGCTTCAATGTCCAAGAACAGGCTATCCCCCTCCTTTGACTTTCATTGACCAAGTACCATATTTTCCTGAACTTGAGTTATAAGCTTACCAAAAGCTATCAGTAGGTTAAGTAAGCTTATTTGAATTAGAAATAAGCTAATTGAGGCTTGAATTTAAGAACATGTAAACTGATTTTATAACAGGAAACATAAAAACATGAAACTTTGATAAAACCTTGAATTAATACTTGAAAGTAAATTACAATGACTAAATAGCTTTAGTTCAATACAGGAAAACTTAAGATTACAGTTTTAGAAACTAATTAAGACAATTAAATTAAAAACGACATATAAGAAAATTAAAAACTAAAAACTACTACTCATCTCTCTTTTTCTCCCTATATTTATTCAACAAGATGTCTTCCCACTTGTGTTCTGAGCATTTCCCACTTCTTATATGGGCCATTGGATGAGTGGAACCCTTTTTAGCCGTTGATGAGCTTTTTGGCGCCAAAAAGATATAGCAAATGGTTCTGATAGCTTGGACAGGTGAGAGAGCATTAAATGCATCTTGTTGTGTTGTGGAGGTGGAGGGGACAAGGAGTGGTGAGGATGAGCAGGAGGTAAGGTGATGGTGAGTGATGCAGAGTTGGTGAAGAAGAAGGTGGGTTTGGAGGGAAAACGAGGGAGGGGGTTTGACTGGCTTTGACCGGGATTTTATTAATAGGCAGGGTTCACAAAAGGGGGGGGGGTCACGGGTTGTTTTGGCAGGGGTCCAAGGTTGGGTTTGGCAGGGTTCACAAGGGTTATGAATTAAAAAGGGGTCCGGTTTGGTTTGTTATTAACAAAAGGACCATTTTTTGCAATTTCACCAAAGTCAAAGGACTGAAATTGCCATTTTCCAAAATTCATCATAGGGACCAATTATGACAAGTTTAATTTACCAAAGGACCAAAAATGTTAATTTTTCAATTTAAAATATCCAAGGGTAAATTCTATCAATCTTTGAAACTTCAGGGACCAAAGCTGCCATTTTGCAAAACTGACTTTTATAAGGCTAATTTTGACAACTTGAAAATCCTTGATGGCCTTTTATGAAAAATTAACTTGTTTTGAATAACTAGGGACTAGATTTTTACAATTATTGAATAAAACACAGTCTAAATATTTTTTCTGTCTTTTTGAGACTTTTCAAAGTGTTTTTGACTGTTTTTGCAGTGCAGATGGAATAAAAATGATGAGTATTTAGACACTCATCAGATAACTACTCATTTTCATTCACAAAACACACAACACAAAACATTTCTCTTTGTTCTCTCCTCTTGTTTGTTTGCCGCACCCAAGACCACTACCAAAACTGCCATCGTTTTTCCATTTGATCCTAGGTTTGAGTTAAGAAGATATTGGGTTATTATTACATAGTTTGGGTAGATAAAGTTTGATACTTGGGGTCTTATTAGTCACTAAACACTCACTAATCATCATTTAAGGTATGTAATCTTTTAACATAAAGTTTCCTACTTTCTTAATCCTTGATATGTAAACATGATAAGAGTACAAATTGTTTTGTAAAAAGATTTAAAATAAGCACTTTCTTAGCTTATATATTTTGACTTATATATAAGTTAGTACAAAATTTGTGTTATTTAGTTTGTGTGGTTTGGTTGTTTTTATAATAGATTAAAAAGAAGTTTTGAATAATCTTATCGCTTATTCGGTTTTCATTTATGAGCTTATCGAGCTTATTTGGTCTATTCGACTCAAATAAGCTAAAGAATGTAAATTTTTGATTCAACTATTGTTTTATACTATTTTCCTAGCTTATTGTTCGTCTTATAGCTTATACGTTTAGCTTATTTCATTGTTTTTTGTTCGTGGCTTATTTCTAGCTTATTTGAGACTTAACGGGCTTTTATTGGGCCAACCGGCCCAATAGCTTTTCGACTAGCTTATTTGGGAAAAAATTGGTTTAGCTTATTATATCAACTTATTTTAGGCTCAATAAAACTATTATTTCGACTTACGAAACCCTAATAAGCTCTTGGTATATTTTAGGAGCTTACGAGCATATTGGGCTCTCGGCTGTTAAGGGTGTGTTTGGTTTGCTTATTTGAAACTTGTGGTTTTCGGCCTATTGACCAAAGGTACTAGTTAAACTGACGCAATACATTTGAAGGCATAGTAAGTGTTTTGGCTAGACACTTACCGGGGCATTCATTATTATATATGTGTTTTTATGCATACACGAAACGTTAAGACATCGGGGTCATGAGCTTAGTGCAAACTGGTTATTTACTTTCTCTGTGACATTATAGTTATTATAGCTGTCATCCATACTGAAATCTTGTGGTCCCCCATTACTAATTACTTTTACTTAAACTTATGAACTCACCAACATTATTGTTAACATTTAGCTTGTATTTCTCAGGTATTTGAGCATATCACTCACCCTAAGGCATGGAGCATGATTGAGTCTCATGATTTTCATTTAATCAAGAAGTGACTTTGTTACATTTATAAATTTTCAACTTTATGTTAAACTATTTTAATTTTGGGACCATGTAAATTTATGTTTTATTAATGTTGAACTTATCTTTATCAAATCAAATGCATCTTTAAACCGCCCCATGTAGGTCGTTCGACATAACTGTAACTTTGTGCCACGAAAGTCACGTCCCTATTACCATTTCACTGCGACCAATTTTGGGGGTATGACAGATTGGTATTCAGAGCCAAGGTTATAGAGAACTAGGTTGCATCATTTAATCCTTGGCTATAACCATCACACCAAAACATTGCATCATAACATTCCGCACACGTACTTACTATACATGCTCACCTTACTTGCTCACTAAACATGCCTTCACTTGATCTTATATAAGTAACATATATATGATGTGTATACAGATAAAAATATATCTTTACTTGATTTTTAGTTATACACGTACCGATCTTGTCACAGCGATATGTCTACTCCTACTTCCCCTATCATGATCTCAACTGACAGACGTCGAGGATGCCACCTCGACTACAGCTTCATCAGATCACTCCCAGCTCCAGTTCAGACAACTCCACCTGTACTTGGATCACCAGAGGACATGTCTGACTCTGAGACTGAGCCCTTTGAGGAGGGTGAAGTCGCTCCTACACCACCAGTTTCACCATCAGCTCCAGCACGTCGTGTTAGGCGACCCTGTTATCTTACCTGGACAGCAGATCCCTTTCGGCCGCCCCTACAGGCTGCTTCATAATAGGGTATGTTGATGCAAATAAAGTCTAAAAATGTTATTTCTATATTTCGATATCTCTACGTTTTGATGATAATAAAATGTAAAATCCCGTTACGTCAAAATTAACGTAAACAAATTTTTAGTCGAAATATCCCGTTTCTACATATACCACTCTAGGTATGAATAAACCAATTTATAACTTGAGAAATGATCAAAGAAGTTAATTTGTGTTAAATATCACATTTTGTCGAAACAAAAAGGGAGTCGAAAAGAAGCTAACACATTGTTTTGAAGAAACGTGTGAAAAGTAACAATATGAAACATAAAGAGTAAGAGGGGAGAAAGATTCTCGTCTTAGCTCCCCCTTGACGGATGCTTCCCTTTGTTGAGGGCGTCATGTAATTAGGAAGTCTAAGCGAGTGTGTTGCAATTATGTTTGGAAATAGTTTCGTCTTTGACGAAATGCTCTCCCTTGACGAGTGCTCCCTTTTGAGGTGGACGTCAAGTAGTATAGAGATCCTAGGTGAAAGTATTGCAAGCGTTTTTGCAATTGCTTTGCTTTAACGAAAAGCTCCCCCTTGTTGAGGGTGTCAAAGTCTTCATGTGTATTTTGAAAATCTACAAAACAAAGGTTAGAAGACAAGTATATGGTGCATAATTTCCTTCAAAAGAGATTCATATTAGTAAAGAAATATGTTTCTGTTGCACGGATCCCACGGATCCTTCCTGTGAGGGATCCGTCTAGGCAAACATGAGGGAACCGTGTACCTGCATTCTTTTGACAGCAATATAGATGTAAAAAGTGATGTTTAACATTCAAACGAGTTATGCATTATGGCACCAAGCATATTCTCATATCTATATAGCATACAACAGGTGGTTTCATTCAATAAAACACGAGAAATGACATACATATCTCTAAAACTAAGAGAATGATACAAGCATGTAGTACATTTTTCTATCGTTTCTAAGTTTTTCCTAAGAATAGAGATGAGCACCTTTGTGCTTATATTCTTAAGTTCTAAGGATGATTAGATTTGCTGACCTCGTCATAACACTCGAGAAGGTGATAGAACTTGAATCGTAGTTCGTCACGTACTGCATGGACTAGTCCTTCGACATGTTGACAATGAAAGAAATCATTGCCATGGCTAGGGAATGGTGGTGGTAGGAATGGAGTGGTTTGAGGTGGAAGATTTGATGAGGAAGTTGGATATTCCACAAAATATTGAGGGATTTGTGAAGGAACATTTGATGAGGTTGGAGGTGGTTCAACTAAGGGTGTAGGTGGTGGAATATGTGTTGATGGTGGCGGTAGAGAAGTGTTTACTTCCATGTGATCGGGTTGTTGATTTTGATGATTCCTCATAATCCAAAATGGATTATTTGAGGGTGATGGGGAAAAGGATACGGGTGCTAGAGTTGTTTCAACACCAACGTTTTGGTGAGGAGGTTGTTGTTGCACCATTTTCTCAATTGAGGAAAGTGTTGGCAATGGTAGTGGATGAGATGGCCTAGGTGGCAAGTCCTCTAAGTTGTAGAGGTGTGGGGATGAGAGTGGAATGGTGAAAGAGATAGCTCTAGGTGCTAGAGGTGATGGTTTAGTGGAAGTAGGGGTGTTTGGTTTAGGAGGTATAATAGTGTTTGGCAAGGGTTGTCTTGTGGAAACAATCCTTTTGGGGATTGGTTTGATTGGTAGAGTTGTTTGTGAGGGAGTTCTAGTGTTTGAGGCTTTAACGAGTGATGATTTGGTTGAAGAGATTTCTTGTACAACCCGAGCAAGTTTCTTGGGAGGTCCTTTAGTAGATGAGTTAGCACTAGGAGCTTTCCTCATGTTGAAATGGTAGAAAGGAAATGTGTGAAAAGAGAGCTTTAGCTACTGAGAATGATAGTGTGAATGTTCACTTGGAAGTTCTAACACAAAAGGTTTATAATGAGAAATATTTGGTAAGTGAATTAAAGCTTAAGCCACTCAAATTGCAATGATTTGCATGCATAAGAGTTAAGTATAGAGTTGCACTGATCTAGGAAGTCAATTAATACAATGTGGAGTGTACAAATTAAAAAGAAGGCTTGAAATGATTGTTTTAGGTAGGATTAGCTTAGTCTGAGTAGCCGGTTCCAACGAATCCCTCACATGAGGGATCCGGCTAGGCTAAACCTAGGGATCAGTCTCTCAGTAGCCAATGAAAAGAAGGAAGATATTTTTGTAAGGTCTAGTACCTACATATCTTGAGTGCTTTAGTTTCCTCAGGTGTCTTAAATGGTATAAGACTTAAATGATCAAGTGTAATGAGTGAGTGTAGCTAATGATGCTTTTTATGGAAAGAAATAGGGGTTTTTATGAACACCAAAGGGTGATCAAAGATGACACTAAGAATTTTGAGGGTTTCAAGTGGAGTCAAATGATCCTAGAGATCAGATGATGATCAAAGAAAATTCTAGAAAATTCCCTTAAAAATTAGAAAAAAATGAAAAACTAGTTTTTAGCCTATTTTGAGATAAAGATGACTAAAATCAATTCGCTAAAATTGAGAAAAATATCAACCTGGGTGTTTTAAGATGAGGGGAACAATGTGTGAACATTGGAGCAGAAATATGGTGAGTTTTGAAATGAAGATAAATTAAAAAGTATCTTGAATATGATCCTAAGAAATCCATGAGTAAATGTGAGATCAACTGAGCTTAAGGAAGTCTTAAGTGATGCTAATGTATCATGTTTTACTGATCTAATAAGGTCTGGAGGGTTGGATTGATGTGAGGGTGACAAAATAACTTTACTGTTTTCCCGGATCCCACGGATCCCTCACTTGAGGGAACCGACTAGTTATAAGCCAGGGATCCGGCTTCTAGGACAGATTACTCCACAGAATATGTGCAAAATTTTGTTCTAGGTGTCAAATACTGAAACTAATGATTTTCAAAGTATCTATACATGTATACAAGCAAGACATGATAAGAGTAGCATGTAGGAACATCAAATGATCAACAAACGATTTATTTCATAGGTATGATTAAGTTACAAAGGTAGATAATAGACAAAGCCTAAGGATTGATTCTAGAAAAGACTAATTTTCTCATGCATTTTCGTTTGATGGATCTTCAAGTGGATTGTGGGTAGTTGATGATTCAGGAACGAAGAATGAAGTGATGAGAGATGTGTTCAAAGGTTCCATCATTTTGTTCACAAGTATATATTGAGGATTTTGAAATTGAGGGTGATAGTATATGACATGATGATAAAGGCGTATTAGGAACATTCCATATGGAATTAGTTTGTCCTTGTTGGCTTGGAGGTTTACAATTCGCCTTGCAAAGAAGTAGGCAAGATTATATGGTTTTTGAGTTACGAGACAATAAATCAGGTGAGCACAACATGCAGGAAGTATCTCACGATTTCCTGTAAGACTGCAAACATTTTCACGTAGAATGAATGCGAGAGGTTTGAGTTCATCTCAGAGATCACGTGTATAAATTATGTTTAGATTTGAGTAATTTGATTGAGGAGTGCATAGAAGTTGAGTTATCAATTGAGAAGAGGGTATGTATGAACAATATGGATTGTTTTCTTCATGATAGTTAAAGAGAGAATCAAGTGACCAATCTTCGGGGAAGGCACATTGTCCATAATTTGGAATTCGGAGAATGTGAGCAAATTGCTCAAGAGTCAGAACAAACTTTTGGTTTTTGATCCAAAAACATAGCGAGAGAGAATGATCCTCGTTGATTCCGAAAACAAACCGCGGACAAATTGACGGAAGAATTCCAAAACAAACCGCAGACAAATTTTCTTGTTGATTTCGAGAAGAATTCCAAAAACAAACCGCGGACAAAAACACTGCTCAAGAGTTCAACTTGACGGAAGAATTCCAAAACAAACCGCGGATAAATTTTCTTGTTGATTCCGAGAAGACCTTCTTGTCCTATGGTGCGGAATGAAGTGTTGATACCTTCTTGGAAGATTAGAGGTGAGTCAACAATACATCCTTCATGTATATGACGAGTTTCGAGATTATTGAACCCACGAACATAATTGCTCGGTGTGTTAGGCTCAAGAGATATATTTGGAATGTACACATAAGTGAGTTGATGATCGAAGTCATACTTATGAGACATGATGAAACCTATAGACATGGAACAAATATTTTACATGAGTATGTTAGAACATAGTAAAACTCAATGTTGCAAAAATCGGCCGAATCGGCCGATTAATCGGTAATCGGCCATACACCTTGTTGATTTTTGAAAATCGGTGGAAAAATCGGTCAAGGCAAAAAACGGCCACTAACAAGTCAAAAATCTGCCGAATCGGTCAAAAATCGGCCTAATCGGTCAACTTTGAAAAAATAAAAATTTAGGAATTCTACTTAATTTAGGATCGTTTATTTCACTTATAACACACAATGGGCCTCATAATCAGAAATGGAGCCTTTTATTTAGGTTTGGAAACATAGTAGGTTTGGAATCAGTTAAGATCCTTAGTTTGCTCTCCAGAAATACCCAGAACTTGCAGGAAATGCCAAACCGATTAATCACCGATTAATCCCGCCATGACCGGTTAATCGCTGCAGGGTGGTCGACCGCCCGACTACCGATTCACAATTTTTGCAACATTGGTAAAACTTCAAGAGTGAGAGCATTTTTGATTGGTGATATCTTTAATTAGTTAAATCCTTCTTTTGAATTTTTGTTGAAATGATATGATCTTCTAATGTTTTTATTGACTATTCTATTTTTATTTACAATGACATTTACCTTACTTTGTTCTAATATTATAGTAAGGTTTTGCCTTTTATGGTAAGTTTTATGAAATGGTTTTTATGTTGCATGAGTATCTGTCATCAGATCTACGGTTCTGCCGGTTCCCTTTTAAAAGGGATCCGGCTAGTTAAAACTCAAGGATATGGGGATCTGCAGTTTTAATAGAAAAATGGTTTTGACGTAGAATCGATTTTTGCAACTTTAATATTATAAATTGAACTGTGTTTTAGCCAATGTTAATTCTTAAGCATGCATTCATAATTTTAAAACATGTCAAGGTTTGAAATGTGCGAAAGAGAAAAATACAAGAACATATTATGCGAGAAATAAACGAGATAAACTATGACATTAATTATATTTCATTTCAATACTTAGAGCAATACAAAGGATCGGATAGATGATACAAATGTAGATCAATAAGACAAAGTACATGTCTCCTTGAGAAAACTTGATCATGGGATACACGAGAGCGATGAGCGAGATGATGATGAGCACGAGGGAGATGTAAACCATGATGATGGAGATCTTTCTTGGTTCTGATTTCTCAAAGTGAGATGATGAAGAAGATGAAGTTTGAATGTGAGGTATTTTGAAAGTGGAAGATTTGAAAAATTGGGTTTGTTGGTGATAGTTGACGATCGAATGGGATTTTATGGGGAAGGAGGAACTTTTGAGATTTGTTTTTTGTTTTATTTGTATTTAGAAAGATTTGATTTTTAGGAATTAGGTTAAGACAACGCATATTGATAAACCTAGGTTTAGACGGATGATAACACGTATGCACAAAGGTTTTCTAATGAAGCCACGTATATCACATAAATAAGTTTTGGATATAAATAAATGAAAAAGAAATATAAACATGTAAGTTTCCACTTAGTGACATGAAAGCATACTCATATTTAGCTAATGTTACTTAGAGATAAGTCTTATGAAAGTCATACCTTGTTGGGATTTAGAAAATCCATGTTAAAGTGTCGGTCACCCCAACAATAGTTTAGATTAAGTTAGCTCGTAGACATAACGTTATTTAGTTAGTTATAGTAGTATTAGTAACACCGTGGAGGAAGGACGATTCATTACCCACTGTATGCCTGATCCACAACCCGGAGGTGGGCGTAGAATATTTTATAAATAGCCCTCTCCCCACAAGGGAGAGGGTTGGATGTTCACAAGTTAATCTAAGCTTGCATTTGTTTCTCTCTCTAAAACATCCCATTCCCTCTCTTTCTCTCTCTAGAAAACACACGATCCATAGCTTTATTTATTGTGGTGTTATGATAACTAATATCTTACAATTGGTATCAGAGCCCATGGTTTAATTAGCTAGGTTGTATGTGCGTTTATCTTGGTGGTTTTAGATCAAAAAGTTGGTTTTGGAAGGTTTTTGGACTCATAAGTAACTTCCTTTGATTCTCATGTTTTTGATGTTAAAGTAAGTGTTTTTAAGATAGTTATAACCTTCTAGGATCAAGTTGTGCAAAAGAAACCAAGCAAAAAACATTCAAAAGGGTGAATTTTAGGTGGTTTTAGGTGAAAAAGAGTCCTTATTCTTCAATGCGATTTGACTCTCGGATTAGTTTCTTGGCTGCATTTTGTCTTAATGAAGCTGCGATTTGATCTAAGCTGAGTGCGATTTGATTATTTTATTAATATCGGGCTGTGATTTAGTAGGAAAAGGACATAAGTACTGTACGGGGTGAAAGGGACCTGTGTTTTGTCAAACACTGCGTTTTGTGCCACTGCTTTTTGACTCTCCGGGTTTTGAAACTTTGTGTTTTGGTTAAGCTGCGTTTTGTCAGGGTGCGATTTGAAGTCTTTGCGACTTGGTTCACTGCGGTTTGTCAATGCGTTTTGTCAACAACTTGAGTTTATCATTGGGTTTTGGTTTAACTGCGATTTGTTAAAGGTTGCGTTTTGTCAAGGGTTGAGACTTGTAATTTGATTCAAACGTCACCAAATCACAATTAAATAACAATTCACCTAATCTAATCATTCCAATATCCCTTTTAACATACAATCACTAATCATTGAATCGATCCAACTTTTATCATAACACGTTCAAATTCACAACAACATCATGTCTTACACTCCTGATTCAATGATTTCGGAAGTACTCAAACTGTATGATGCTGTAGACAACCATGAGAATATTAGCTATACTTAATGGTTAAAATATGATTGAATCAATCAATGAGGATGTGAGATCATCGTGTTCAGATTCTGAAGAGAGAGAAGTGCAACAGTCAAAGTTACAGCATGTTCTTGCAAAGGAAAGTTTCATTGAACCTTTTCGACAACTTCAGTCACACCTCACGTTACTTCGAACTGACGACATATATACAATGGGAATCGAACGAGCATTTATTGCACTTTTTCGTCAAGAATTATCTACGATCATGGGTACATTGTTCTTGAACTTGGAACAATTGGAACAACAACTTGACAAAAAAAAAAGGTTCAAGAAGCAAGTTCTAAAGCTGCACTTCAGGTGATCTACAAACAATTTCGGTCATTCCTCAATGGTGAATACACTTCGGATTATGATAGACATATGACTGAAAATGTCCTTCATGAATCACACTGGGATTGAAGAAAATATGTTCAAAGAAACATTAATCCAACTCATGAATAATGTTGAGAAGTATGTTGAGGAAATTACACATAATGATAACAAAGTGAATGAGTGTCGGGTGCAATTTAGAGATGGTTGTGATGAGTCGGGTAATGTATCAGTTGAAGGAATGGGTGTTGCTGAATGCAGAATATTAGAGACAACTAAGAATGATGTAACCAGCTGTTCAGCAACTCCTGTCACATAAGAAGTGAATGCATATGTTATTAAGGTGAATGAACAGGCATCAGGTGCTGAGGTACTCTTAACTGTTCAACATGATGCACCTACCAATATTCTTGTGCAAACTGATCACGTCACTGAACACGACTTTGATAAATGTTTAGTAACAGAGGCTGAGTCTGTGATTAAGTGTTTCAAAACTAATGATATGGTTGATAAGAAAATTTTTGATGAACTTTTAAACAAATTTTTAAAACTTGAAAAACATTGCATTTCACTTGAAATTGCAATACAAATAAAGGAAGAAAGTTTTCAACTTAACAAACCATGTAAAAACCCGGAACTTCCCGAATTTCGTGAATCTTTTGAAATTAACAATTTGAAAGCCCAACATCAAGTCAAAGACTCGACCATTTACAATCTGAAGAAACATATGTCTGTCCTGAATGAGAAAAGCAATTTAGTCAAGGCTAAACATGATATCGAAGTTATCAAAACCAGAAATATTGAATTGGAACTTTGTGTGGCTAAATTACTTAAGGAAAATGAGTCTTTGAAAAAATATCACATATAACTAAGTGACTATGTCAAAGAAGCTAGAACTAAGACATTGGAACAAACAAACTCTTTGGCAGCCAAAATTGATGAACTTAAAGCTCAACTTCAGGATAAGAGAATGAAGCATATTTGGACGAAAAGGAGCGAAAACATGAAGAAAATGGCAAAGTGAAGATTCAAGCTGATTCCTAAGCCTGACGGTGTCCTAACCAAAGGGCGAAAACCGTCCCTATATGAGAAATTTGATCAATATACACATGACGGCTCAAAAAAAATTCTCGTTCTACAACCTGAAGGCGTCACACCTAAACTCTTGAAGGCGTCGCTCTCATTTTCCACACCATACGCCCAAGAATCAATCTCAGACGACGTCCTTCATGAAGACTGACGGCGTCACACCTATCAACTAACGTCATCCCAACGATGACGTGGCCCAAATGAAACCTTAATTACGGCTCAAATTTGTAAATCTATATATAGAATTCAATTTTTCTGTATTTGAGGAGGTAGAACTTTGGAGAGCAAACCCTAATTTAGTTGTAGTCCAACTTGGATAGTATTTTTGGGTTCCAAACCCTATTTTACATCATAAGATAAGTTTGTTTATCTATATTATCATTATGTCTACCCCATGTTTAATTGTATGTGTGTATGCTTGCTTGTTTACCATGAGTAGCTAAGTTATCCTTGTGTATGCTTAGATCTATGAAACTTAGTTGTTAATTATTGTTAGGTTGTCTCTTGTCTTAATTGGTAAACGCTAGAGTAAAGAAAACTGACTTCTTCTTTAATTGTTGCGAGCTTGAACGTCCAAAATAGCAAAAGAGCTTAGGAGTGCACCTAGGCCATTCATTGTGTTTATTGCGTGGGTTGTAGCTTGTTGATAGTAGAGTATTTGGGGGAGATACTTAGGTAATTGGTGATCCCGGATAGTCTAGAGGAGAGTTACAATTCATAGAACTAGGGAATTAGGCACCCCTTATGACCAAACGGAATACAACGCATCAAATAAGATGAGGATGTGAAAATTCAACCGACCAATAAAAGATAACTAGGGAGTAAGAACATCTAAGTAAACACATCTTTAATCATCATACGAGCACACCTACATTAGCATAATCTATCCATAATTTAATTAGTTTAATTAGTTAAGTAGTTATTAAAAGTAGTTAAAATCGGTAGAAGTACCACCCTCACTTATACCACGAGATATTTACTTGCTTTAAAAAAAATTAAAAAAAGACTAAAAAGAATCTCCCTCAACCCTAACTTCTCGTCATACATTTCTTTCTAGCATATCGATTCCCCTAGAGAACTAATCAAACCCCTGGGCTTACCCCATACTACACTACAACGATTAGGTACACTGCCTAGAGGGTTGAAAAACTTGCTAGTAGAAAAGGAAGTCTTTTCGACCCCGAACCTCATGCATTAAGTTTTTTGGTGCCGCTTCCGGGGAATAGAATAACTAGTTAGATTTCTATCACGTTTAGGTCTACTCGCTTGACTCCTATCAATTGAGCTTTTTTTTCACTTTTTCTTACCTTTCTTTTAGTCTATCTTCTTCTTTGTGTTTTTGTTCATAATCCATCACTTTTCATCATGAAAGGTGATAACCCACCCAACAACGATCCATCAAGTTCACCACCACATCAACCACTTCCACTCAATCAACCACCACACGACCCTCCAAGTGGTCGTACTCTTGGTGAATACTCTAGACTGAGACATCAAGGCTATAGGAACACTATTGAGCTCCCACTTCCAGCTCAAACTACGGCCCCGCGATCCGACACCATCCGGTTGGTGCAAAATGGATGTGCATTCCATGGACTTCCTTCCGAAGATCCTAATCAACATCTCAAGGATTTCCTAAAAATCGTTAACTCCATTGACCTTGACGTTACCACACGAGAGACCACGCATTTGCGTTTCTTCCAATTCTCTCTATGGGACCAAGCTAGTAATTGGCTTGAGCGACTTCCCGCTGGATCCATCTCAAGTTGGAATGATCTCAACACTCATTTCCTCGCCCAATTTTTCCCACCGGGGAGAACTACCAAGCTAAGGAATGACATCTTGATGTTCCAACAACATCAAGTAGATACTCTCTATGAGGCATGTTATGAATTCAAGGACTTACTCCACAAAGTCCCTCATCACGACATTGACCTTTGGCTTCAAATCCAAAATTTCTATGATCATGTAACTCCCTCCACTCGACAAACTATTGATTACGCCGCTGGTGGAAGATTGAGTAACCTCAATGGTGAAATATGTTGGGAGGTTATTGAGGAGTTAGCACAATATGAAGAAGAAGAGTGGGAGGGTCTAGTACTCCCTGAAGCAAGTAGTTTGAGAGCTTAAGAACAAATATTCAAAAGCATGGAGGAACAAGGGAATGAGTTGATGAAAATGGAAATGCCTACACATGATCATCAAGAAACATTCCGTGAACATGTGGATGTAGTCAAAGAGTTTTTGCTTCCAGAAAAATCCCGACAAGACAAATTCGAGGACATATTGTTGACATTCGCCAACAACCAAGAGAAAGAAATACAACGCCTCGAAGTTCACATGAGAAAAACCCGCAACATTTTTTTGGAACTAGCTGACAATTTCATGATGAAACTCCGTGAAAAATCACAAAGGATGTTGTACCTAGAAAGATCGAAAAGGAGGTAGAACTTTGAGGAGGTAGAACTTCGGAGGTAGAACTTTGGAGAGCAAACCTTAATTTAGTTGTTGTCCGACTTGGACAGTATCTTTGGGTTCCATACCCTATTTTACATCATAAGTTAAGTTTCTTTATCCATATTATCATTATGTCTACCCATGTTTAATTGTATGTGTGTATGCTTGCTTGTTTACCATGAGTAGCTAAGTTATCCTTGTGTATTCTTAGATCTATGAAACTTAGTTGTTAATTATTGTTAGGTTGTCTCTAGTCTTAATTGGTAGACGCTAGAGTAAGGAAAACTGAATTCTTCTTTAATTGTTGCGAGCTTGAACGTCCTAAATAACAAAAAAGCTTAGGAGTGCACCTAGGCCATTCGTTGTGTTTATTGCGTGAGTTGTAGCTTTTTGATAGTAGAGTATTCGGGGGAGATACTTAGGTAATTGGTGATCCGGGATAGTCTAGAGGAGAACTACAATTCATAGAACTTGGGAATTAGGCACCCCTTATGACCAAACAGAATACAATACATCAATTAAGATGAGGATGTGACAATTCAACCGACCAATAAAAGATAACTAGGGAGTAAGAACATCTAAGTAAACACATCTTTAATCATCATACGAGCACACCTACATTAGCATAATCTATCCATAATTTAATCAGTTTAATTAGTTAAGTAGTTATTAAAAGTAGTTAAAATCGGTAGAAGTACCACCCTCACTCTTATACCCCGAGATATTTACTTGCTTTTAAAAAAAAAATAAAAAAGACTAAAAAGAATTTCCCTCAACCTTAACTTCTCGTCATACATCTCTTTCTAGCATCTCTATTCCCCTAGAGAACTAATCAAACCCCTGGGCTTACCCCATACTACACTACAACGATTAGGTACACTGCCTAGAGGGTTAAAAAACTTGCTCGTAGAAAAGGAAGTTTTTTCGACCCCGAACCTCATGCATCAAGTTTTTGGTGCCGTTTCCGGGGAATAGAATAGCTAGTTAGATTTCTATCTCGTTTAGGTCTACTCGCTTGACTCCTATCAATTGAGCTTTTTTTTTCCTCTTTTTCTTAGCTTTCTTTTAGTCTATCTTCTTCTTTGTGTTTTTGTTCATAATCCATCACTTTTCATCATGAAAGGTGATAACCCACCCAACAACGATCCACCAAGTCCACAACCACATCAACCACATCCACTCAATCAACCACCACACGACCCTCCAAGTGGTCGTACTCTTGGTGAATACTCTAGACTGAGACATCAAGACTATAGGAACACTATTGAACTCCCACTTCCAGCTCAAACTACGGCCCTGCGATCCGACACCATCCGGTTGGTGCAAAATGGATGTGCATTCCATGGACTTCCTTCCGAAGATCCTAATCAACATCTCAAGGATTTCCTAAAAATCGTTAACTCAATTGACCTTGACGTTACCACACGAGAGACCACGCATTTGCGTTTCTTCCAATTCTCTCTATGGGACCAAGCTAGTAATTGGCTTGAGCGACTTCCCGCTGGATCCATCTCAAGTTGGGATGATCTCAACACTCATTTCCTCGCCCAATTTTTCCCACCGGGGAGAAGTACCAAGCTAAGGAATGACATCTTGATGTTCCAACAACATCAAGTAGATACTCTCTATGAGGCATGTTATGAATTCAAGGACTTACTCCACAAAGTCCCTCATCACGACATTGACCTTTGGCTTCAAATCCCAAATTTCTATGATCATGTAACTCCCTCCACTCGACAAACTATTGATTACGCCGCTGGTGGAAGATTGAGTAACCTCGATGGTGAAACATGTTGGGAGGTTATTGAGGAGTTAGCACAATATGAAGAAGAAGAGTGGGAGGATCTAGTACTCCCTGAAGCAAGTAGTTTGAGAGCTTAAGAACAAATATTCAAAAGCATGGAGGAACAAGGGAATGATATGATGAAAATGGAAATGCCTACACATGATCATCAAGAAACATTCCGTGAACATGTGGATGTAGTCAAAGAGTTTTTGCTTCTAGAAAAATCCCGACAAGACAAATTCGAGGACATATTGTTGACATTCGCCAACAACCAAGAGAAAGAAATACAACGCCTCGAAGTTCACATGAGAAAAACCCGCAACATTTTTTTGGAACTAGCTGACAATTTCATGATGAAACTCCGTGAAAAATCACAAAGGATGTTGTACCTAGAAAGATCGAAAAGGAGGTAGAACTTTGAGGAGGTAGAACTTTGGAGAGCAAACCTTAATTTAGTTGTTGTCCGACTTGGACAGTATCTTTGGGTTCCATACCCTATTTTACATCATAAGTTAAGTTTCTTTATCCATATTATCGTTATGTCTACCCATGTTTAATTGTATGTGTGTATCCTTGCTTGTTTACCATGAGTAGCTATGTGTATGCTTAGATCTATGAAACTTAGTTGTTAATTATTGTTAGGTTGTCTCTTGTCTTAATTGGTAGACGCTAGAGTAAGGAAAACTGACTTCTTCTTAAATTGTTGCGAGCTTGAACGTCCTAAATAGCAAAAAAGCTTAGGAGTGCACCTAGGCCATTCGTTGTGTTTGTTGCGTGAGTTGTAGCTTGTTGATAGTAGAGTATTCGGGGGAGATACTTAGGTAATTGGTGATTCCGGATAGTCTAGAGGAGAGTTACAATTCATAGAACTAGGGAATTAGGCACCCCTTATGACCAAATGGAATACAACGCATCAATTAGGATGAGGATGTGACAATTCAACCGACCAATAGAAGATAACTAGGGAGTAAGAACATCTAAGTAAACACATCTTTAATCATCATACGAGCACACCTACATTAGCATAATCTATCCATAATTTAATTAGTTAAGTAGTTATTAAAAGTAGTTAAAATCGGTAGAAGTACCACCCTCACTCTTATACCCCGAGATATTTACTTGCTTTTAAAAAAAATATAAAAAAGACTAAAAAGAATTTCCCTCAACCTTAACTTCTCGTCATACATCTCTTTCTAGCATCTCTATTCCCCTAGAGAACTAATCAAACCCCTAGGCTTACCCCATACTACACTACAACGATTAGGTACACTGCCTAGAGGGTTAAAAAACTTGCTCGTAGAAAAGGAAGTTTTTTCGACCCCGAACCTCATGCATCAAGTTTTTGGTGCCGCTTCCAGGGAATAGAATAGCTAGTTAGATTTCTATCTCGTTTAGGTCTACTCGCTTGACTCCTATCAAGTGAGCTTTTTTTTCCTCTTTTTCTTAGCTTTCTTTTAGTCTATCTTCTTCTTTGTGTTTTTGTTCATAATCCATCACTTTTCATCATGAAAGGTGATAACCCACCCAACAACGATCCACCAAGTCCACAACCACATCAACCACATCCACTCAATCAACCACCACACGACCCTCCAAGTGGTCGTACTCTTGGTGAATACTCTAGACTGAGACATCAAGACTATAGGAACACTATTGAACTCCCACTTCCAGCTCAAACTACGGCCCTGCGATCCGACACCATCCGGTTGGTGCAAAATGGATGTGCATTCCATGGACTTTGTTCCGAAGATCCTAATCAGCATCTCAAGGATTTCCTAAAAATCGTTGACTCCATTGACCTTGATGCTACCACACGAGAGACCACGCGTTTGCGTCTCTTCGAATTCTCTCTATGGGACCAAGCTAGTAATTGGCTTGAGCGACTTCCCGCAGGCTCCATCTCAAGTTGGGATGATCTCACCACCCGTTTCCTCGCCCAATTTTTCCCACAGGGGAGAACTACCAAGCTAAGGAATGACATCTTGATGTTCTAACAACATCAAGGAGAAACTCTCTATGATGCATGTTATCTATTCAAGGACTTACTCCACAAAGTCCCTCATCACGGCATTGACCTTTGGCTTCAAATCCAAATGTTATATGATCATGTAACTCCCTCCACTCGACAAACTATTGATTACGCCACCGGTGGAAGATTGAGTAACCTCGATGTTGAAACATGTTGGGAGGTCATTGCGGAGTTAGCATAATATGAAAAAGAAGAGTGGGAGGATCTAGTACTCCCTGAATCAAGTAGTTTGAGTGCTCAAGAACAACTATTCAAAAGCATGGAGGAACAAGTGAATGAGTTGATGAAAATGGAAATGCCTACACATGATCATAAGGAAAAATTCCGTGAACATTTGGATGTAGTCAAAGAGTTTTTGCTTCTAGAATAATCGCAACAAGACGAATTCGAGGACATAATGTTGACATTCGTCAAAAACTAAGAGAAAGAAATACAACGCCTCGAAGTTCACATGAGAAAAACCCGCAACATTTTTTTGGAACTAGCTGACAATTTCATGATGAAACTCCGTGAAAAATCGCAAAGGATGCTATACCTAGAAAGATCAAAAATGAGGTAGAACTTTGAGGAGGTAGAACTTTGGAGGTAGAACTTTGGAGAGCAAACCCTAATTTAGTTGTAGTCCGACTTGGACAATATTTTTAGGTTTCATACCCTATTTTACATCATAAGATAAGTTTGTTTATCCATATTATCATTATGTCTACCCATGTTTAATTGTATGTGTGTATCCTTGCTTGTTTACCATGAGTAGCTAAGTTATCCTTGTGTATGCTTAGATCTATGAAACTTAGTTGTTAAATATTGTTAGGTTGTATCTTGTCTTAATTGGTAGACGCTAGAGTAAGGAAAACTGACTTCTTCTTTAATTGTTGCGAGCTTGAACGTCCTAAATAGCAAAAAAGCTTAGGAGTGCACCTAGGCCATTCGTTGTGTTTATTACGTGAGTTATAGCTTGTTGATAGTGGAGTATTCGGGGGAGATACTTAGGTAATTGGTGATCCCAGATAGTCTAGAGGAGAGTTAAAATTCATAGAACTAGGGAATTAGGCACCCCTTATGACCAAACGAAATACAACATATCAATTAAGATGAGGATGTGACAATTCAACCGACCAATAAAAAATAACTAGGGAGTAAGAACATCTAAGTAAACACATATTTAATCATCATACAAGCACACCTACATTAGCATAATCTATCCATAATTTAATTAGTTTAATTAGTTAAGTAGTTATTAAAAGTAGTTAAAATCGGTAGAAGTACCACCCTCACTCTTATACCCCGAGATATTCACTTGCATTAAAAAAAATATAAAAAAATACTAAAAAGAATCTCCCTCAACCTTAACTTCTCATCATACATCTCTTTCTAGCATCTCTATTCCCCTAGAGAACGAATCAAACCCTTGGGCTTACCCCATGCTACACTACAATGATTAGGTACACTGTCTAGAGGGTTGAAAAACTTGCTCGTAGAAAAGGAAGTCTTTTCGACCCCGAACCTCATGCATCAAGTTTTTGGTGCCGCTGCCGGGGAATTGAATAGCTAGTTAGATTTCTATATCGTTTAGGTCTACTCGCTTGACTCCTATCAAGCGAGCTTTATTTTTCTCTTTTTCTTAGCTTTCTTTTAGTCTATCTTCTTCTTTGTGTTTTTGTTCATATACCATTACTTTTCATCATGAAAGGTGATAACCCACCCAACAACGATCCACCAAGTCTACCACCACATCAACCACTTCCACTCAATCAACCACCACACGACCCTCCAAGTGGTCGTACTCTTGGTGAATACTCTAGACTCAGACATCAAGGCTATAGGAACACCATTGACCTCCCACTTCCAGCTCAAACTACGACCCTGCGATCCGACACCATCCGGTTGGTGCAAAATGGATGTGCATTCCATGGACTTTGTTCCGAAGATCCTAATCAGCATCTCAAGGATTTCCTAAAAATTGTTGACTCCATTGACCTTGATGCTACCACACGAGAGACCACGTATTTGCGTCTCTTCCAATTCTCTCTATGGGACCAAGCAAGTAATTGGCTTGAGCGACTTCCCGCAGGATCCATCTCAAGTTGGGATGATCTCACCACCCGTTTCCTCGCCCAATTTTTCCCACCGGGGAGAACTACCAAGCTAAGGAATGACATCTTGATGTTCCAACAACATCAAGGCGATACTCTCTATGTGGCATGTTATCAATTCAAGGACTTACTCCACAAAGTCCCTCATCACGACATTGACCTTTGGCTTCAAATCCAAATGTTCTATGATCATGTAACTCCCTCCACTCGACAAACTATTGATTACGCCGCCGGTGGAAGATTGAGTAACCTCGATGTTGAAACATGTTGGGAGGTCATTGAGGAGTTAGCACAATATGAAGAAGAAGAGTGGGAGGATCTAGTACTCCCTGAAGCAAGTAGTTTGAGTGCTCAAGAACAAATATTCAAATGCATGGAGGAACAAGTGAATGAGTTGATGAAAATGGAAATGCCTACACATGATCATAAGGAAAAATTTCGTGAACATGTGGATGTTGTGGAAAACTAGAAGGGGGGGTTGAATAGTTTTGCCAATTAAAACTTCCTTTTAATCTATTTAGATCGACTTATGTCAATCTATTTGGATGTGTGTGTTGGATGTTTATAAGCAAGCATGTAAAGGTAAGTAATGAAAAGATAAGAGTAAGAAGCACAAAACCACAACGCGAGTATTTATAGTGGTTCGGCTACAAGGACACCTTCCTTGCCCTACTCCACTCCCCGAGTCACCTACTCGAGAGTTCGTAAACACTACACCAATCTCCTTATGGCGAGGAAGCCTTCACAACGTCGCCTACCTTTTTTCCGGTGCTAGGCTAACCACCGGGTTCTTTCACTCCATGGTGAACCACACCTACACAACGTCGCCTACCCTTTATAAGGTACTAGGCTAAGTACCTAGTTCTTTCACTCCAAGGTGAACTACACCTATACAACGTCACCTACCCTTTATTAGGTACTAGGCTAAGCACCTAGTTCCATTGCAATGGAGGAACTACTACCACACTACACCAACGACTAATCCCAAAGGAGATCTACTCCTTTACAACATCATCAAGGATATCAATATCCTTGGATCTAATACTAGTCTATCTTGTACATCGAAATACACCATATCAAATGTACATCTAAGGCACCTTTCACTAATGCCTTTGACTAGATCTACAAGACACCCTTCAATAATGTCTTGTGTCTTGACTTCTAAGCACCTTTCACTAATGCTTCTAGTCTTGACTTCTAAGCACCTACCACAAGTGCTTATGATATGGACGATAGATACCCTTCACTAATATCTTCGTCTTGACACTTGAGACATCTTTCACTAATGTCTTCAACACTACACTTCTTAGAAGAAAGAAATGAATCATCAACAAGAAGACTTCAGTAGCCTTGATGATGAGGAAGCATGGCAACTCATGGACTTGAGCTTGCTCGACTTCAAAGGTGGTGATCTTACCTTTAAGAGGAACCTAAAAGATCACACAAAAACAAAACTACAAACATAGATCTCTTGGATCTGAGGTTAGTGAGTTTTTAACTCAGGGAGAAAGTGTGTTAGAAAGGGGTGAGAAACAATGAAGAAATGGCTCACTATTTATAGAAGAAAAAATCTACTGTTCCCCGGATCCCACGGATCCCTTCCACAAGGGATCCGTCTAGCGTAAAGCTAGGGATCCGTGGGACGCTCCCTTTTACCCATGGGTATTTTGGTTATGGGTCATGGTTTGAACCATGGATCTTTAGCTAGATACAATGTATCTCTTAAGTGCAATGCACTTAGTCACTTGGGTATGGGTTGATCCATGGGTTATGGATATTATCTGTGTCTGATATAAGCATGATGTCATGCAATGGGTTATGGGTCAAGCTCCATGGGTCATGGGCTTTGGGTTGTACCCAACTACATTCAATGTATTTTCCCAATGGGTTATGATACTTAAGTTTCTACCCATTTATATTATCCAATATACTACATACTAGTTATGTGTATATTTTACCCAAATATGTAAACACTAGTTGTTGTACATATGTAATATTAAATCATTAAATCACTTATACTTGTTTTAGTGTTTTATGTGAAAATGTGAATATGTTAGAAACTATTAGTTCAAACCATTTACGTATTTTATTTGTTTTGTTAAAATGATTTTACGTTTGTTAACGACAAAACATTAGAAGATCGTAAAATATAAATAAACGTTTTTACGGCTTATTTGTATTAACAATCTCCCCCTTTTTGTTGATGACGAAACATAAAATTATTTTAAGGAAAAGCTAAAATTCATAAAAGTTTGAATTTGTAGTTTTTACTTTCTTCTCCTCCTTTTTGTCGAAACAAAAAGAGCTTCGAAAGAAAGCAACACATTGTTTTTAAGAAAAACATGTGAAAGAAATAGAGAGCAAGTAACGGGAGAGGATCTCGTCTTTACTCCCCCTTGACGAGTCCATCCCTATGTAAGGGCGTCAAGAAAGTGATACTAATCTAGTTGGTTTGTAAGTAATTTTGCAAAAGATTTCGTCTAAGCGACGAATGTGCTCCCCCTTGATTATTGCAATTTTGCAAAGGGATGTCACGAAATGTAATCCTAATATTGCAAGTAATTTGCAATGTATTGCTTTGACATAAAGCTCCCCCTAGCTTTAGGATGTCAAAGTCTTCATGTGTAAATTGAATAACTACAAAACAAAGGTTAGAAAACAAGTATAATTCACAATTTCCTGCAAATGTGGTCCAAGTTAGTAGAAAATAGTTTTCTGTCTCACGGATCCCACGGTTCCCTCCTAGTAGGGATCCGTCTAGGCAATTCTGAGGGATCCGTATAGCTGATGATGAATCTCAGCAATGGTGATATAACAAGTAATGTTATCACAAAGGTGAGATATGAATACAACGTAATCATATACTCAGAAATATAACAAGTAGCATGTAATTTCATTTAACAAAACAAGAGTTATGATACACATGACTCTAAAATAAGAAAATACACGACTAGGAATTTCTAGACCAACTATCGCTTGATGCTAGGACACCACTAAAATCTTCTAGCTCAAGTTTTGTTTAGGTTTGATCTCGTCGAAACGTTCGAGGATATGATAGAACATGAAACGTTGGTCTTCTCGTAGTTCATGTATCAAACTTTCAACATGTTGAAAATGATAGGAATCTTTGTCATGGCTAGGTAGTGGTGGTGGAAGAAATGAAATGGCTTTATGCGAAGGATCAAGTGAAGCGGCTTGTGGAGCTTCAAACAATGGAGGGATTGTTAGAGGCGCATTTGAGAATGGCTCGACCAAGAATGATGGTGGTGGTAGAGAAGTATCAACTTCCATGTGATCAGGTGGTTGATTTTGATGATTTCTAATAATCCAAATGGGATTATATGATGGAAACGGCGAAAGGGAAGCCGGAGCAAGTGTTGACTCAACACCTTGATTTTGTATCATCATTCCTCCTAATGAGGAGAATGTTGTTGGCGGAGGCGGATGAGACGGCCTAGGAGGCAAATCCTCTAAATTGTAGAGGTGTGGTGATGATAGTGGAGATGTAAAGGAGATAGCTCTAGGAACCAATGGTGATGGTTTAGTGGAGATGATATTGTTTGGCCGGAGGTATGGTGGTGTTTGGCATAGGTAGTTTTGTGGGTACTATCCTTTTAGGAATTGGTTTGATTAGTTGAGGAAAGATCCTATCATTTGTTGGCTTGACTGAAGATGATTCGGTTGAGGAGATTTCGTGTATAACACGAGCCTTTTTCTTAGGTGGTTCTTTGGTGGATAAGTTACTACTTGGAGTTTTCCTCATGATGAGATGACTTCAAGAGGTTTGTAAGGGTTTCTAAAGTGCTGAAAATTAGGATGATGGTGATGACTATGGAAGTCCTAACAATGTGGTTTATAAAGCAAGAGATTTGGCAAGTGCATTTAAGCCTTAAGCCACTAAGATTCATTGGAATGTGATGATTAGCATGCACAAGAGTCAACTTCAGAGTTTGTACTGATCTAGGAACTCATTTAAAATGAGATGGAGTGTTTGAGTTAGAAAGATGAGTTGAAATGATTGTTTTAGCAAGATTTGACATAAACTGTCATCCGGATCCCACGGTTCCCTCCTCAGAGGGATCCGTCTAGGCTAATCCTAGGGATCCGGCTATCAGCAGCTGTGAAAGAGTGGAAATGATGTTTCTAAGATCTAAGATCTATATCACCTTGAGTGTTTCAGTCCTTCTAAGTGTCTTAAATGAAGGGGTACTTAAGTACTTGAAGGTAATGAGTGATGTAGCTAATGATTGCCTTTTATGGAAGGATTTTGAACTTTCATGAGTATTAATGAATGAGCAAGGATGACACTAAAGATGAGAGTGTCAATTGAAGCTAAATGATCCTAGAGATCAGGTTGTGACTTAGGATAGTTTTTTGGAAAATATCCTAGAAGCTTTGAGATGGGAAGACTAGAATTTGATCAACTTTGATCAATTTTGAGGTAAGGATGATTTATGATCAATTTTCCCATAATCGAAAGATTTCTAAGGCTAGATGTGAGGGATCATGTGAGAATGATGAGTGATCTAGAGAGCGGAAGAGTAATGGATTAAAGTGAAAGCGATAGATCTACGAGCGTCTTAGAATGTGATCTAGGTGAGTTATGTGTGAGTAGGAAGGATCTACTTATCTTGATAAGGACTTAATTTGCCTTAAGACATTATGTTTAGCTTAGTGTGAGGTGTTCTAAGGATATGTTTGAAATATAATGCTTGCAACTGCATTTTCTGTTTGCCGGATCCCACGGTTCCCTAAGTGTAGGGATCCGTCTAGCACAAACTTTGGGATCCGTCCATCTGCTCAGCAGAACCTTTACTAAAGGTATGCACTGATCTTGACAATGCATTATATGCATTATATTTATTAAAGAGGTTCTAACACTAAGATATCAAATGTAAGATGTTTTATTTCATGAGGGAAATAGGATTACATTGATAAAGCACGAGTACAAAAGGATTGATCCTATTTGAAAGACTACTAAGTTCCTTGAGCGTTTTCGTTTGAAGGATCATCAAATGGTTTGTTGGATCGATATACTTTAATCAAACTAACTTAACTAGCTTGTTAAGGTTTAATAACCTTGGATAAATCCTAAGTTATTAACAAAGAAACACTGAGCAATCTTTATCAAGTACGCGGAATTTACTTTAGAAAGCTAAGAAGAATAACTTTATTATAAACTATAAATCTGCTTATTATGCAGATACTCTAATACAACTCTAAGATTATCGAACTTTTCTCTAAAACACTAATTCATAAACTCTAAAACTCTTTTTTTGAAATCGTGCCTCTAATGCCAATCTAGGAGTCCTTTTATAGGCTCAAGGATATCCTAGTCGGTTTACAATTGATAACCTTGTACGACAAGTAATCTAAACATGGAATACAATTCTTTCCATAAACGAATATAACAGTTCTTTTGTTCTAGCAGTACTTTGACTTCATCTTGCAGTACTTTGACTTTGTCTTTAGCAGTACTTTGACTATTTGACTTCTTCCAGTTCTTTGCAGCTTACAGTACTTTCATATCTTCAGTACTTTCATATCCCAACAATCCTCCCCTAACTTGAATTCTACTTGCTTGACTTCAAGTTCCTTTGTGAATATATCTTTAACAGCTTCATCTTTAAAATGGATTGTTTCTTAGTCTTTAGATTGTATCTCTGTAATATCTGTGCTTGTCAAAGTATCTCTTAGAATTGTTCTTTCCACAGCATCATTCAGCAATCTCCATCTTTTCAGCAACACAGCAACATATGACAAATTGTACATTAATTCAGTTTAAGTTGCATACTATTCTCATCACTTTCAAGTGAATCATTGAAAAAATAATGGATTTAGATCTCTTTACCAAAGCCATTATCTCTGGAGTAGCCAAATGTTTTGGTGTGTAAGACCATGGTACATTGATAACCATATGATTTTTAGCAAACCACCAGCTATCAACAGATTTGTTTTGTCTTTACCAAAAGTTGTACCCTTCTGGACTAGTTAGTTCTTCTATCTAATGGTGAACTAATTACCAATAATGGTTTTTCCACAGCCTTTACCACAAGCCATTTTCTTGTGGGCTAGCCAACTCTTCACATTACTGATATGGTGAGTTGATTACCATCCAACTTATTAGCAAGTTGTCAACTAAAAACGGATTTGATATATCTTTACCAGAGCCGTTTGCTCATGGATTAGTCAATCCTTTTGTAACCATGGTGGATTGATAACCTATTGATGTTATCATCACAAAAACCATTTATTCAACCTTTATTTCAAAATATTTATTACTTAGCAAAAAGGTTTCTTCTAAAATTTATTTAACTGGTTTAGTTCAGCAAACAATACTTTGATGAAAGTACTATCTGATCAGCAGTACTTTGAATAAAAGTACTGATACATCAAAAAGTATTTATTCAAATAAAGTTCATACCAGTCATTGATCATTCTCAGCAATAGTAGTCCAGTTGATAAACAAATTGATAACCATGCAAGCAGTTTCAGTATCCTCTTCTACTTCGAATCCATGCTCTAGCATTCTTCTCATGAGCTCAACTGTAAGAGGGTATCTTCTTTCTGCAAACATATGTATCATTGTTCCATTTTCTAGCTCCAAAACATGAACTCCAGATTTTTCAAAGAATCTCCAGCAAACTATTTCCCAGCTTTCTTGATTCTTCCAGATATCATCAGTGCTCTCTTCTTCAGTTTCCCACATAGTTATGAGATCACCATGTAAAACCAAACCAATCCCTTCTAATGGATTATCTTCAAAATAAGCCTTCACAACATGATATAAGTAGAATAGGTCTACTCTATCTATAATATGCAGCAAATCCCATAGCCTTTTGAAAACTTTGAAGCTTTCATCTTCTTTATGAAAAACCATGTAATCTCCATTCTTAGATTTCACAACTTTGAAAACACTAATCTTTGATCTGTTCATCTTCATGTCATTATCTTCCTTTGTATAATCAAAATCTACCACTCTGAGATAATTCTTCAATTCATCACTAGTCTCAGATCTTAATTCAACCTTTTCTTTCTTTGAAAACTGAACATCTGTAACTTCAGTTTTTCTTTTTCTCTTGAAGCTCTTCTTCCTTTCAGCTTCAGTCCAATAAGCTTCTTCTCTGAAGTCTTTAATGTCAGCAACACTCTTCTTATAAGCTTCTGTTTCAGCATCATAGAGTCTTTTCATATCAACATAATTTAGCTTCTGCAGTCCTTTATATCCTCTGCTTTTTAAATATGCCATCATTGCATTCCTTTCTTTAGCTAAATTAGGTCTTCTTGACATATATCTAACAGGTGTAGGAGACTGTAAAGGTTCAGCAGTTTCAGCATCTAATTCATCTTGCACCTTTTGAGCTGCTTCTCTATTTTTAGCTTCTTGAGCTTCCTGTTCTTCTCTATCTTTAGCATCTAACTCTTCTTGAACTTTTCTAGCTGCAGCTTCATTCCTAGCAACTTCAATTGCTCTAAGTTCTGCCAAAGTGAGTTTCTTTTTCTTAGTTTCAACCAGAATACCTTTCCCTTTGTCTTTAGGATCAATTTCATGTTGAGAAGCTCTTGGTTGTTCTTCTTCTTGTACATCTCTAATAGTAACTCCTCCTCTTGATTGTGACAAATCTAAAATAGTAGCAATTAATTCATCATCACTTGCAGAATGAATAGGTTTGAATGTATCTTCCTCCTCTTCTTCTATAACAGTTGTAGAAGGACCAGCTTCTTCTTGATCATCAGTACCTTGAACTTGCACTTCTTCTTCTTGTTTCTCAGAATCTGAAATAATCTTTTCTGCAGTACTTACAGATTCTTTCTTCTTTGTAACATCTTCTTTCAAATTTTCCTTTTCTGAATTCCTCCCCAAGTTGACAGAAGATGATTTAGGAACCTTCTTACGTTTGAATTCCTTTCGAAGTTGTTTACGACGTTTGTTTTCCTCTTTAACCCATAAGTTGAAACCTTGAATATAGGGTTTAATAAAATTCCTCAACCAGATATACTTACGCCTCAACTTCCTAAGCGCTTTAGCTTGACTCTCAACAGTCTTGTTCAACCTAACTAGCTCCCTTGTCAAAGCATAATTATCCAAAGTCAAACCTTCACGAGGTATAGTATGATCATCACCTTGAAGATGTGAATGTGCCTCTGAAACAGGAACAGAACGTTGAGGAGATGTAGGAGGTGATCTTTCAATCTCTGCTTGAACCTCAGGGCTTGAAGAAATAGTACCCTGTAAAGATGCAGTACCTTCAATAGAAGCAGTACTTGCAGATGCAGTACCGTGTGAGGCAGCACTTTGTGAAGCAGTATCTTGTACATAATCAGTACCTTCACTTTCTTCATCCTCTCCAGCTTCATCACGTACAGCTTGAACAACTTCCATCATTGAAGTAGTTAATGGAATATCTCCACCTCTGAACAAATCACTTCGCCTAGCCATGAATGTAAATATTTTGGCTTGTTGCACAATGACAGGTAATAAAGCAGCAGGTTTTGGAACATCAGCCAATTGATTGTTTAAGAAAACCTGTACAAACCTTGGGTACATCAACCATTTTGACCCAGAGGAGATATGTGATAGCATCCCATCCAAAATAAGCCGTGAAAAATTAAACACTCTGTCTGTAGCTAAACCAACCACTGCAGATGCTATATTTGACCCAAACTGCTCCCAAGAAGTACTTTTAGAACTTATGCAATGGAGCAGTACATGAATCAAGAACTTCCATTGAGGACAGAATAATGCTTTCTTGAATGTTTGTTCTGTCAAAGATCCTTCATAACCAAGATTCCTAAAAGTATCCCAAATCAGTTGCTTGTCAAATCGAATAGCCCCATCTTCATCACCAAATAATAAATCTTCTCGAATAGAGGCTTCTGTAATCTTGATAGTCCGTCCAGCAACTGTTGATCTAATATAATATTCATCCTCCTCCATTTTATCTCTTGCATTAGCCCAAAATTCTTGAATCCATGGTTCAATTATATCCGGCTCAACTAAAAGAGCATAACTAATAGGCGACCCAGTAAGATAATCAATAATATCATAAAAAGCCACATTCGCCTCAGTCTTGTCCAAATTAGCCACCATATTGTGCTTTGAAACAGTTAAACGATTCGCCATTATTGAATAAGTGAGCACAATAAAGATTTTGATCGAATAATAAAGAGATGGTGATTGGGAGATAAGTATAGAAAAGATGTGAAGTAATAATATGAGAGGGAAAATCGGAAAGTAGTTATTTATAGGTGGGATTTGAAAAATCACAGCCTATAATAACAAAGTTACCGTTACTATCAATTACCCATCAATATTACCGTTGGAACAGTACTTTAATACGACAAACAGTACTGTCCACATAAGCAGTACTTTCCCAAGCAGTACTTTACAAGTAGTACTTTCCAAGCAGTACTTTTAGGAAAAACAGTACTTTGCCAAATACCTTCATATAAACTAAGTATAAACAAGCATCCTCCCCTCAAGCAATACACAGGACTATACCTAACACCTTATAGTCCTCCCCTTAAACATAGCTTAGTAGTTAATCATTCCAATGCTCACGACCAAGTGATTGAATCGTGACACATCAAAACCTTTTGTGAGTAAATCAGCTACATTGTCATCCGTGTGAACTTTAACCACATTAATGAGCCTATGCTCATAGCAATCTCTGATAAAGTGATGCCTAATCTGAATATGCTTTGTCTTGGAATGATACACAGGATTCTTCACAATACAAATTGTATTCTCATTATCAATATTGATAGGAGTATTTTTGAAATTGAACCCATAGTCCAAGAGTTGATTCTGCATCCACAAAACTTGTCCACAACAACTTGCAGCAGCTACATATTTAGCTTCAGTAGATGATGTTGCTGCAATTGTCTGCTTTTTGCATTGCCAGGAGACTAACCTTCTTCCAAGATATTGGCATCCACCAGTTGTGGATCTTCTATCATAATTATCACCTGCATAGTCACTATCTGAAAAAGCTTCCAAGTGAAAAGGTGACTCTTTAGGATACCACAACCCCAACTTAGGTTGTTGTTTCAAATAACAGAAAATTCTTTTTACTGCGTTCAGGTGAGAGATCTTTGGTGAGACTTGATATCTTGCACATAGACAAATTGCAAACATGATATCAGGCCTTGATGCAGTAAGATACATAAGAGAGCCAATCATTGACTTGTACAGCTTGACTTCAACAGGCTGTCCATCTTCATCTTTACCCAATGAATTGATAAAGTGGCTCTTCCATAGGAATGTAGACTCTTCATGTCTAAACTATATACATCATTTGTCCTTGGTACTCTAAGTACTACCAAGTCATCATCAACAGGTTTGAAGTCAGAAGAAAGGATGAGACATTCTGTGTCAGTGAATAACACAGGATGCTTTTTATCACAAATTTGAGAGACTGACAACAAGTTGAACTTTAGCTCCTTCACATATCTGACATTCTCAAAATCGATTCTTCCAGCTTTAATTGTTCCTTTCCTAGTAATCCTTCCTCCATTGGGATCATTCCCAAATGCAACTTTTCCTCCACTAATATTTCTAAAATCAGACAGGATCTCTTTATCGCCTGTCATACTTCCAGAGCAACCACTATCCACAATAAGATGATCTTTAAGCTCCTCTTCTGGGTTGCCCTGCACACAAAGAAAAGAGTTAGAAACTTTTAGGAACCCAAGCCATTACTGACTTGTGTTCCCCTTGAGGAGTTACAAACTCAAATTCTTTGAGTATGTAATTCCCACTATCTTTCAAATGATGATCCAAAATTATCTTATGATTTTTAGCATGTGGATTTTCAAAACTCTTTGGTTTTTCAACATAAATCTCTTTCACCAGATTTTTAGCATTTTCTTGTGTCACAAAAACATCTGATTCACTTTTTGTTGAACGTACTGTATGTCCCTCAGCAGTACTTTCCCTTTTAATCCATTCAGTTTTAACAGGTGGTTCCTGTGATCTAGATCCCCTATATGAATTGTGATACCTTCTAGGTTGATAGTGAGATCTCCTAGAATTCCTATCCCAAGTAGGGTTTTCAGTACCTTGTTTCTGAGCAGTACTTTGGAAAGTACTGTGAGATACTGAAGGTCTTCTCTGATGTGGGTATCTATGATCTGGTGTGAAGTTTCTGTGATTAACCCTATGTGAATTAGTCCAAACTGGTTTGTGCTCTCTAGGTTTCTGGTTGGTTGACTTATTCCTTGGAAACTTGCTTAGATATTCTGAGTGTTTGTCACAATCTTTGATTAAGTGAGTAGGACTATAACACACAAAACACAGTTTTTGACCCATATGACCAAAGTGATTTCTTCTATGTTTATGCCCAAAATTATTTTGCCTTCTTAATGACTGATAAAATCTGTTTTGACCAAAATTATCCCAAAAAGGTTTAGCAGTACTGTTTTGAAAAGGTTTTGCAGAAGGTACTGCTTGTTGAGCAGTACTTTGGTTTAAAGGTACTGCTTGATTTTGAACATTGTTTTTAACAGTTTCTTTGGGTTTCTCAGACCTAGATTGAGCAACAAGCTTCTTCCTAAACTCTAGACTGTCTACTCCATAACGAGAAACATCAGGCCTAGAGGGTTGATGACTAATGGGATGAGGAACAGCATGATAACCATTGTCTTTCTTATATTCAGGAGGTGGTTCACTTACTGAGCCCTCATTACTAGATGAATCTACATAGTTAATGAGCTCATCATCACTAGTGGTTATGTCCTCAAAAACACCATCATCCTGATAACTAGGTTGGTTTTCATCTATGTTACTAAAGTCCATTCCAAATCCTAAGCCTGTTCTAATGTAAGCCCTTCTCTGTTTTTCAACATAAGCAACATGGGACAAGCCAGACTCTCCCCAAGCAGCAAACTTAGCTAACAAATCATCTCTTTCCTTAGTTAATTTCTCAATTTCAGCAATTTTACAGTTTAGTTTCCATTCACTAAGTTTTAACTGGTAATCCTGTTGTTCATACTTTTCAGCCCAAGCCATTTCATTATTTTCATGTGTTATGATTTTAGCTTCTATAGACTCTAAAGTGATTTGATAACCTGCTACCTCAGACCTAGCCCTAATACAATTATCTCTTTCAATCACATAATTGTTAAGCAGTTTTAGATAAAACTCATAACAGTTTGAGCATACCTCAGAGATAGGAGACTGAGTTTGTGAAGTAGCCACCATAGCAAGAAGAACAGGATCATCTTCACTTTCTTTGCTCCAATCAAATCCTCCAAAGCCATCATCAGATTCCAAAGCAGCATGTTCAGATTCTTCATCAAAAGCAGTGCTCCAGTCCAATGCTTCCACTGTGTCTTCAACTGCATCTTCCACTGCTACCATACAGTAAGTCACTGGTTCATCATCAAATTCTTCACTCCAGTCAACTTCTGATAACTTCTCTTGAGCAACCAAAGCCTTTGTTTCAGTTATTGGAATTTCCTTGAGCTCAAGTTTAGGCTTCTCAGATGTTCTGTTTGCTTGATACTTAGCAAACCTGCACTCCCTTGCAAAGTGACCAGTCTTTTGACAATTGAAGCATTCAATTTTAGATTTGTCAAAAGTTATTCCTTGTTTTGGTTTGAAATCAATACTTTTGCCTGTCTTCTTCATGTACTTTTTGATCCTTGCAGTGATCATAGCAACTTGCCACCTGATATCAATTTATTCAAGTGCATCTTCTTCAATCTGTGCTAAATCCTCTTCATAAGTGACAGGTAAGCTTGCTTGTTGTGCAAAAAAGGAGCACACAACTTCATCTGAGTGCAAAGTGGTAGATGGTGGGGCCTGCTGAGCATATGATGAGGGATTGTAAACAGCAGTACTTTGAGAAACAGTACTTTGAGGAGAAGCAGTACTTTTGGAAGTACTGCTATTATTTTCAGATGATAGAAAAGCAATACTTTGAGATTTGGAATTTGGTTGACCACTCATCTCATGTTCATACACCTTCAGTTGATGATAGAGATCATCAAAGTCCATAACATCCAATCCTTGTTGTCATCTGATCATAGTAGCAATCACATGCCATGTAGATGGCAAACTCCTTAGAAACTTCAAATTAGCATCCTCAATTGATACTTGTGCCTTGTATAACTCCAACATGTTGAGGAGATTCTGAAACCTATCATATGCAGCATCAAGACTCTCTCTTTCTCCTACTGTGAAAGTTTCAAACTGTTGTTTCAGCAAGTTTCTATGCATCTTCTTAGAGGCTTCATTCCCTCCAAATCTGGTCTTGAGAGCAGCCCAGAGCTGCTTAGCATCTTTAGCATCATGAAACTAGAGAAGATGACCATCTGGAATGGCAGACAAGAGAATGTTTAGAGCCTTCTGTTGATTCCTTAGGGTTGCTGCTGGTAAGACTGCCTTTGGTGCTGTAGGTTGTCCAGGAACAACAATGGGATCTGAAACTACTTCATTCCCATTCACAATTACATTCCATAGAGCATGGTCTATAATGGCAATATACTGCCTCATCTTCATGCACCAGAGATCATATTCTCCCTTCTTGATTATTGGAATTCTGAGTGAGGTGATTGAGGGTGGTGGAACAGCTTCAGTCGACATCTTGAATATTGTTAAAGAAGGGTTTCTTCCTAGTCAGAGTTTCCACACAAGCTCTGATACCACTTGTTAAAATCGTTTATAAGCTCAGCTAGGGATCAATAACAAAGACTAATAACATGCACAGTGGAATAAACTAATCAATTCTTTGTTATTTAACAAGGTTTTCATTCACTAACACTAACTAATCTTAGACGTTTATAGGAACACGTCTACTAACTAAACTAATAACCTAGGCGTTTACATGAACATACGCCTAGGACACACTAATCTAAAACCCTAGACGTTCTTCCCTAACGTCTAGGCTAAACACACACCTTTTAGTCGACTACATTATTGGAAGACTTAATTAAAAACCTACACCTATGTCCTCTTTATATACTAGAGGATAAGGACTAAATAATAAAACTTCCATTGCAAGCAAGTCCTTCCATATTTTAGTAGGTTTCCTTCTTGTCATATTAAGTCCCTCTTGTTTCATTCTTTTTGTCTTTATCAACTCAAACGTATAATTCCCAACAATCTTCCCCTAGTTGATAATGACAAAACCATTCTTGAACGAACTTCCCTAGACGAAGTAGAGAAATTGAGATCAGAGATCTCACCATGAATGAAACAAGTATGTCTTCCTTTGTCTTCCCCTTAATCCATGCCATGCCACTCAAACATCTCTTCCCCTTTTTGTTATTATCTAAATAGGGAACGTATGCAAATAATGATCTTGACCACCACGAACCAATATCATACTTCCAATCTAAGACTTCCAATGCTTCAAATCACCCACCATTACGCACCATAGGAAAAATGGATCCAAAACAGTAGAAAACTTCAACTAGCAGTAGTAATAATGATCAACAATAGTAAAAATCAAAAACTTCCCCTTGAGTGATGCATGTAGATGGTTAAACTTTTAACAATAAGCTTCCCCTAAAAACCATATGTTAACCATCTTCTTGATTCTTCAAAATATGTAGGCTCCTTGTAATGATCACTTTGTGAAGAACACCAAATATAACGAACTTGATGAAGAAGTAAAATTTCCCAAACTTGCGTCTTAAATCTTTTACAATCCAAGGAACTCCATACTTATACGGACAAAATATAAGTAGACCGCAATCCCTTGACAAGAATCCTCAACTAGTATGAGACACTGAGCACTACAATGTAACTCCTTTAAGTGATAGCCAATGTGTGCATAGAGCATCATAAGAAAAATCACACATTGCTAGATTCAACAAGCTAGATGATAAGAACACAAACCAAGTAATTCCACTTCACCTTCAAATAAGTGATAAATAATCTTCTTCGTAATCAATTCTTCAATAAATCTCCAAAACGAGCTTTTTAAATCCTTTTTAAGAACAAAAACTTCTTCCTGTGTGTGTGAACCAAATAACCATTCTGTGTGTGTGTCATCCAAAAATCATGCTCGACTTCCCCTTAATTCTAAATCTCTCGTAATAAACCATGAGCAGTACTTTGGAAAGGAGCAGTACTTTCATAAACTTGCAACAGTACCATTAAAAATCATAAGCAGTACTTTGCTGATTCAGAGTAAACACAGTACCTTAAATCAATTCAACTGATCAAGCTTTGGCTTTTACCCTCGTACAGATCATAAATCACGCAGTAGTAGCTTTAAAAGAGTAGCAGTACTTTCGAAACAGTGAAGCAGTACTTTGAAAATAAACCTCCATCAGTACTTTCATTCAACACACAAATAATAACCAGTATACTCACTTGACGAGAATTAATGTTGGATATACTGTCCCATGTGATCATATTACCACGTGCACCCCAATAACTTCATCATCATATGAAACAAAAACCATCATGCGTGTATTAATATCACGGAGAAACCAGTATCACGTGATATCGAATTATGTCCACTCACGTAATATCCCATGTCAAAGATATGACCAGTCAAGTCAAACAATCATACAAATACTTGAGATTTTAGACCAATCACAATGCAAGACCATCTTAAGAGCTATACACCGCATCACATAGGATTAAACCATCTAGCCTTATGTGAAAGTTAAGAACGATTTGAGTAGAATCACCACCAGCGGGGCCCACGGCTGATCAATATAGCCCATAAAGTTGACCCCACATCGTTGAATATAGCCAATTAATTATATATATATATTCATTTGGCGAAGACCTATGATTTCGTGCATCCAAAACTTATGGAATTGTGCCTACTTCATAAAATAGTATTTCCAAAACTTATGGAATTGTGCCTGCTCTTATATATATATTCATTTGGCGAAGACCTATGATTTCGTGCATCCAAAACTTATGGAATTGTGCCTACTTCATAAAATAGTATTTCCAAAACTTATGGAATTGTGCCTGCTTCATAAAATAGTCATTTGGCGAAGACCTATGATTTCGTGCATCCAAAACTTATGGAATTGTGCCTACTTCATAAAATAGTATTTCCAAAACTTATGGAATTGTGCCTGCTTCATAAAATAGTATTTGTTGCCCAACACGTTAAAATATTATTTCCTTGGTTCTACACACACCGCCTTAATAAATAAAATAAAGAAACGATAGTTATTCAGCTTTTTTGTCCTCTCTTCTTCTACACACATACACACCGCCATTAGGTTTCCGTATTTTTTTGCTGGTATAACGCAAACACACGTCTGAGGCGATTGATGACATCGGAGAAGATTGCAATAATTTTTTCTGGAGCAATAAAGATGGTTCGGAGACTAGGATTTGAAGGTGGGTTATGTTTATTTTTTGTTAGATTTGGGTTTTTTTTATCTTTGTTATAACTATTTTGTATAATAGTTATGTTTGGTTTTGTCAAAATACTTTGTTTAGTTTTGGGATTTATTGGTTTTGCCGAACTTCAAACAGAGAGTTTCTTCAGTTTCCTGAATAAATCAGATATACAGGGTAACTTATTACGTCTTTCTGTATTCGACAATGAAAATACTATTCGTTCTGTATATTAACTTCTTTTGTTTATGGTTTGGTGTCATACAGAAAGCTCGAAAAGAAGAAAGGATGAGCTGTCGAATTGGAAGCTTCAACAGCTACAATTTACTTTCTTCTTGGACACACTGGTGTGGACATACAGAGGTATATACAACTGTAAATTTGAGTTGCGTTTTTAGTTTAGTGAAATGGGTGTTTTTTGTGAATTGAGACTAGGAATCGTTTGTGTTTTTTATTTCTATGCATCGGTTATTTTGAAATTTAGGTTCATATTCATTTGGGTATACTTCAATTGGTACGATCTACTTTAGGATTAGTGTACTCGATATAGGTTTTGAATTTGTGTGATTTGCAGGGAACTGACAGCCTTACTTTTTTCGGCATACGAGGTTTCCCTACAACTAAATTGGAGAAGAAAAAGAATGAACAGGGAGAGTTAGCCGGGGACAATTATGCAGGTTAAATTGTTGGAGGAACAGGTAAATTTACTTTCTTTCATTTATATTTATTGTTTTTCTAATGTTTGAATCCCTTATACATACGGGTTTGATGCTTCTTTTGTCTAGAATTTGTTCTCTCGAACATGAATTTAGATGCGCTCATGAACATGAACCCTGTGAATTACCAGCTTTGCAGGGCCAAACAATTCACATGATAACATATGCACCATTATTGCAATTTTCCTCTCTCATTTATTGATTCACTAACCTGCGCATTGTCCCTTTTTTTTTTTGGGCGGCGCCACCATAAGGAGAACAGGATGCTGGCGAGCTCGCGTGGCTATAGAAACGTAGTTTTCCGATGTGTGTAAGAATCTTGAGCCGCTGACATCGCAGGTAATGTTCGTACTCGGGTTGAACTGATTTTGGGAACTCTTGGTTAATATTACGACCTGCTACATATATTTTATGATATACATATTATATCGTATTATCGGTTAAGGCCATGTTATGTTAGTATGTTTTAGGTGTTATGTAGGGAAGCTTATAAGCTACCACGCATAAGCACTTTTGCACACGAAGATCAACATACCTCTGCAAATATACTCTTGATAAACTTTTAAACGACTAAACTTCCTATTGCAGGTGCAAGTCCATGGCACCGTTTCTATTTGTTGGGGCAACTCCAATGTCGCCAAAGGATCCTTCCACAAAAAAAATGCAGTCGCTACTGAACACACTAAAAACTTACTAAGGTACCCAAAAAAAAGTCTTACTTTAACCGTAGCCAACCACTAAGAAATAGTGCAGTTCGCTGCACGTGTTGATTCAATGTTGAGCTACGCTAACTTTTCCAAAGCACAAATGAAAGAGCTGTTGTGATTGGAATCTTATACGAAAATGGTCATCCTGACGCTATCTTATCGACGGTAAATCTAATAACATTTTCTATGGCTATTAATGGCATTAACTAAAAGTCTATGGTACATGTTTCCATTGCTTAAAAATATTGATGTTCTTATTTTCGACATATAAGTTAACTAAGGGGATGTTTAGTTAAGCTTATATGTTTTCTGCTTATATTCATACATTATTCAGGTGTATTTGAAAACTTATTATTTTAATAAGTTTACTATGACAAGTTTGAAAATAAGTGTAACCCCTAACACCAGATGTAAGATAAACCAACACCCCCTAATTGTTGTCTTGGGTAAATCATGATTGACTAAATTAGGTTTGAACAGGTGTGATAGATCACGTTATGAGCATTTTTTTTCTTTATATTTTACAGGGCATATCGTGTTCAATGTCAACAACTTTTTTCCTTTGTATGTTTACCTTTTTAGCTATTACATAATGTCGTATTAGACGCTTACATTATTGTGAATCTAAATGATTATTGCAGGCAAGAGGCATGTACTTAAGATACTCGATTTTGATTATCGTATTGTTTATGAGGCCGGCGATCAGTATTCTGGTATTGGTACATTCCGCGCGTACGCACTTGAAGAATAATGATCCCTAAAATATTTCATATAACCTGTTTGTGCATACTGTCATACAAGGTACAATGAACTCTTGGGTCCACACATCCCTTTGGCATTGCCTCCACCAGAATCCGCTGCCATACCAACAGAAAAGCCACCAGCCTTCTGTCATTGAATGGCCTGCTGAACATGAATCCAAAAAACACATGGTATGCTTTACTACCCTGTTAGGAATTAGAAATTCCCGGTATTAAAGAGTCGGTCACCTCAAGTATATGTAATCGTTAGAAAGCTCGTAGTCGTAGTTCTTTTAAGTTAAGTAGTAATTTAGTTTAGTAACACCGTGGAGGACGGACGGGTCTTTACCCACTGTATGCCTGATCCACAGCCCAAAGTGTGGCGATTTATGTAAGACTATAAATACTCTCTACCTCCCAAGGTAGAGAGTTGGAGCTCATAATAATATCTTTCACTTTCTCTCACTAAGTTCCCTAAACCTCTAACTTTCTCTCTCAAGAATTCCATCTTATACGCCACCTTATGCTTATGGTTTGATGTGTATGTGAAAAGTTATATCTAACAATTGGTATCAGAGCCATGGTTAGATCATATCTTGCACATCTTTGGATTTATAGTGGTTTTTAGGTGGTTTTTGAGTTTGAAAAAGTTTAGTGGTTTTTGCATTATTTGGTTGATTTCTTGTGTTAAAGTTTGAATTTTGTTAGTACTTTTATGTTTAGAATCATCACAAGTGTTTAGGTTTTCATTTGGTAAGCTTGAATCATCTTGGTTGGGTTGTTTTTGGATTGAAAAGTGAAGTTTATATGGTTTTTCATGCTAGCGACTTAGTTCACGGATAAATTTCTTCGTAGCGACTTGCTTCACAAAATTGTAGCGAGTTACAGTTTTAAACCTAGCGAGTTAGATCTAGCGAGTTAAAGTACAAGTAGTGGACTCTCCACTACGAGTAGCGACTTGGTGGTAGCGACTTGGTCTGTAGTGAGTTGCTCTTTAGCGACTTGCATGTCTAGCGACTTGTGTAGCGAATTACTGCCAAAATTTTGCTAGCGACTTGAGGGGTAGCGAGTTACTACTTAGCGACTTGCTTTGTGTCTAGCGACTTGGGACTCTAGCGACTTAGTTGGCTAGCGAATTAAGTTGTTAGCGACTTGGTTCAAGAATTCGTAGCGACTTGGTTGATTTTTCCCGTCAAAACTTCAAACGGCCATAACTTTTGAACCGTAACTCCGTTTTCAGCGTTCTACCCATCAAAACGACCGTGAGAACGAGGAGAATGGCACGCCAAATATACTAAAGTTCATTCGGGTCAATCTTCGAGGTCTAAATCCGCTCCGAACAGAAGTTATTGAGGTTTTTAAGTTTTTAGACCTAAATTTCTCAGGAAAAACGGGGATAAACCAATCCGAATCACAACCAAACAACATCTCTGCTAATCCAACGAACAATCTAAAGTCCTATCACACAATCGTCTTTCATTGTATCATTCCATCGGTCATCTTAACACCCTCTACTGGTCATTGCTTAACGGTTTCGTCTTGATTTTAGTAAAATCCCGCGAAAGATTCTATTTCTCGGTTTAAATCATAGACGTGTAAAATCCCGTGCATCCTTCCACATCATGTCTTACTCTACTGACCCAGTGATTTCAGAAGTGCTTAAACTGTATGATGTTGTGGACAACAATGATAATGTATGCTACACTGAACGATTAAAGATGATTGAATTAAGCAATGAGGATGTGAGATCTCCGTGTTCAGAATCTAATGAGAGAGAATTGCACCAGTCCAAGCTACAGAATGCCACGCAAATGGAATGCAGCATTGAGCCATATCAACTACTTCATCTGCACCTCATACAACTATTATCCATAGCTGGGGATCGAACATGTAGTGCTCTTTTCCGCCAGGACTTACTTACATTGACAAGAAGCTTGCTGTTGAACTTAGAACATTTAAAGCTGCAACTTACTAATGAAGAGGTTCAAAAGGATGGTTCCAGTGCAGCTCTTCAAGTAATCTACAAACAATTTCAGCCATTCATCAGCGGGGAATATTCAGCAGATTACAATCAACACTTGACTGGAATTTCCTTCAAAAAACATACTGGAATGGAAATTCAGGAATTCATTGAGACATTTATCCAACTCATGGATAACATGAAAAAGTTCATTGAAGAATCTGCACAAAAGAATGAAGACGTGAAGGAGTGTCAGGTGCAGTTGAAAGATTGTTGTGATAAGTTGGGTAATGTATCTGGTGAAGAATCGGGTGGTGCTGAATGCAGAATGTTAGAGAAAACAAAT